>JAZHEH010000496.1:0-53330 GCA_036589455.1 Ateles fusciceps | reverse complement strand
ACCCAGCCAGCGCTGCGACTGCCGCCGGGCAGGTGAGGGGGCGGCGGCTGGCGCGGGAGGGGAAGGGGCCAGGGGGGGAGCCTGGCGCTGAGAGTCGAGGGCCGGAGGGGTGGAGCGGGCTCGGGCCTGGGAGGGGAGTGCGAGTGGCGGGGCTGGGGACTGGACGCTGGGGGAGGAGACTCTCGGGAGGGTAGCGCCGGTCCAGGACTGGGGATACGGACCCTGGGGGGGGGGATGCGGGTTCAAAGCCGGGGGTGGGACCCTGGGGAGAGATACGGAGCCAGGGAACGGGACCTTGTGGAGGGGCATGTGGGTTCAGGGCCGGGAACCTAGGGAGGGGGTGCGGGGCCGGGGGACTCGAACCCTAAGGAGGGGCGTTGGGCGCTGGGGGACAAGACCCTGGGGAGGAGGGGTGGGGGCCGGGGAACCGGAAACCTGGAAGAGGCTGGCGGGGCTGGGGAACGGGATCCGGGGGGAGCGGGGTTCAGGGCTAGGGGTGGGAACTTTAGGGAGGGAGCCGTGGGTCGGGCGCGCGAGTGGGCAGCGGCGGGTGGACGGTGGGGTGGGATGACAGCGGCGGCGCAGCCCGGGCTGCCTGTGAAACGGGGCTCGGGCCTCCCCCGGGCTGAGGCGTCGGACTCGAGTGAGGCTCGCCCTTGCGGCCCCGGCGGAGGTAAGGGGCTGGCAGGGCTGTCCCGGCTTGGTCGTCTCCGTTTCCTTCCTTGCGATTCCTCTCGGTTCTTCTCTCCCTGGCCGCCCCTCGTCTCTCTTCTCCTGGCCCCGTTACCTCTCTTCACTTTCTTACTGCGTTCCTGGGTCATCGATCACCCGTTTGCTCAATTCCATTAAGAAACAGTTTGGAGATTTGGTATTTTTTGTCTCCTTCTGTTGGGCCCCTTGTTCTCTCCCTCCAACAAGGCACCTCACTATTAAGTATAGCCAAATCTGTGTTTTCGCTTTAAGCTGATGTTGACAAGTTTAGCTCCAAGGGCAGAGCGGCACCGGATGCCAGAGACCCCATAACTATATCAGGCACAAATAAGGTTTTTTCCAGTTTACCTAGTCTCCTACCACGTCGCTTTATGCCTAGCAATCATGTTAAATTTGGTGGTGTTTTTTTCTCTTTTTTTTTTTTTTTACCCAGAAGCACAAACGTTTTTTAAATTTCCTTTTATTGATGGGTTGAGATTCCGGTCGTGGCTCGCTGTAGCCTCAAACTCCTGGGCTCAGGTGCTTCTCCTGCCTCAGCTTTCCAAGTAGCTGGGACCACAGGTGTGTGCCACTATGCCCGGCTAAGTTTTTATTTGTGTTTATTCATCTAATCTATGTCTCTTTATTTTTGTGAGACCAAGTCGGTTTCCAGCTCCTGGCTTCCAGTGATCCTTCTGCCTCCTTAAATTTTTTATAATAGTAGCTAGATGTAAGACTCTCCAGGTGCCAGCCTCGTTCTGAATAGTTTACAGTGTTGTTTTTTTCTTTTCCACTTCTAGCATAAAAGGAAAATGTATTGTCTAACGTGTCATGCTTTGAAATAAAATAGGGATTTGGTAAAATATTTTTTAAAGTCTGGTTTGTAATCCAAGTTATTCTTCCATGCTACAGTGCTACAGCTTTCAAGTTTTGGAGGGAAGATGGTAGTTAATAGCCTTTGCTTCCAATTAAACTTGTTTTTTAAATAATTCATTAAGCCCTTCCTCTGCTCCAGGCACTGTTTTTTTTGTTGTTGTTGTTGTTTTAGACAAGTCTCACTCCGTTGCCTAGGGCTGGAGTGCAGTGGCGCAATCTTGGCTCACTGCAACCTCCACCTCCCAGGTTCAAACGATTCTCCTGCCTCAGCCTCCTGAGTAGCTGGGACCACAGCTGCCCACCACCACGCCTGGCTAATTTTTGTATTTTTGGTAGAGACGGGGTTTTACTATGTTGGCAGGCTGGCCTCGAACTCCTGACCTTGTGAGCTACCATGCCTGGCCAAATGCCCTTCTCCGCCACCACCCATGCTTATGGCAACAGTCTCGTTCTGTTGCCCAGGCTGGAGTGCAGTGACATGATCTCAGCTCACTGCAGCCTCCACCTCCCAGGTTCAAGCAGCTCTCCTGCCTTAGCCTTTTGAGGTAACTGGGATTACAGGTGCACGTCGCCACACCCAGCTAATTTTTGTATTTTTAGTAGAGATGGTATTTCACCATGTGGGCCAGGCCGGTCTTGAACTCCTGACCTTAAGTGATCCACTCACCTCGGCCTCCCAAAGTGCTGGGATTACCGGCTTGAGCCACCTCGCCCAGCCAGCTCCAGGCACTATTCTAAGCCAGTCTCTCTTTTTTTTTTTTTTTATCTTTCTTAACTTTCTTAATACTTCCCTGTTCCACAGATGAAGAAACTGAGGCACAGAAATTAAATATAACTTGCCCAAGGTCTCACAGCTAAAACATGGCAAAACCAGGATTCCAGCATCTTTCTATATTTTTTTCAAATGCTTTATGCGCTATCCCAGATCACTGATCTAATGACAGACAGGATGCCTGCTGTTAGAGCTGGCACTGTTGGGGCATTTGGGGTATATTCGTAAGCAAAGATCCCCTGCCTTTTGGTTATATACTGATTTGATGAGTATGTTAGGGCGTGGAAGCACCTACATTTATTTAGACTATTTTACTGTGCCACCTGTCTCTTCACTGTGGTGAGTTAGAAGGTAAAATTTTCCTGTTATAGTTTTTGTGCATTCAGCTCCATCCTTTTTCTCCACAGTTAATCTTTTTTTCTTTTTCTAAAAAAGACAGAGTCTCACTGTGTCACATAGGCTGGAGTGCAGTGGCACGATCTCAGCTCACTGCAACTTCCGCCTCCTGGTTTCAAGCGATTCTCCTGCCTCAGCCTCCCGAGTAGCTGGGATTACAGGCGCCGCCACCGCCACGACTGGCTAATATTTGTATTTTTAGTAGAGACAGGGTTTCACCATGTTGGCCAGGCTGGTCTCAAACTCCTGACCTCAAGTGATCCTCCTGCCTTAGCCTCCCAAAGTGCTGGGGTTACAGGCATGAGGCGCCGCACTGGCCCCACAGTGAATCTTAAATAGCAAACATGACCGTTGTGACTTCTTCAGTGCTGTGGTGGAGATGTTAATGAGGAGGAAAATTGCCAGAAGAATCTGTACAGAGACCTGGTTTCTGAACAGTAAAGAATTATGTCTATTCCTATGTTCTTTTTGTTTCTGTGGCAAAGATTAATGACAAAACGAAGTGTTTTTGGGTGGATATTAAAAAGAGAGAGTTCCCAGGCAATGGGAAGCGTCTTTATTTCTCATACTTTATATTTTATAATCTTAGTCTTTAAAATCATTTGTAACCAGAAAAATAGCACATACTTATAAAAGAAAATATAAAAATCATTAAGATGTATGAGAAGCTGAAAGCCCCTATGTAATTACTCTACTGGGCATCAGATTTTAGAGGCCTTTGGAATGCTAACATTTGCATTTTATTTTGTAGATACTAAAGAGTGATGAGTCACTTTATATCTTAGTGACCACAGAGTTCTAGGAAGCTTACTCTGGTGTGTTGTGGTGTTGAGGGCAAACAAGAGTGGGGAGAATATCAGGAAGGAGTTCAGGCAGGTTCAACAAGACCTGGCAGGTCCCCGTAACTAATCAGTAAGTTCCTGGGCGAGGTGTGTAGCAAGGGAAATGAGAAGGTGTTTTGTCCAGCTGGAGAGTTAGTGAAGAAGCCAGAGCGACACTCAGCAAAGCTCTGGGTTGTGGGGGTTTTTGTTTTGTTGTTGTTATTACGATACTAGGGTCAGAAAACAAATTGCAAATTTTAAGGGCTGGACAGAACACCCTCTTTGGATAAGTTGCTGGAATCCACTGCAGAGTTCATGTTGTTCCCCAACTCGCGTGCCTTCCACTAATGCCATGTTATTGAAGAGTTAAGCCATTGATTTATTTTTGAAAGGTTACACGTTCTCAGAATACTAATACATCTATGTTAATCATTTTGAAATTTTATTTTTTTTTTGAGATGAAATCTTGCCCTTGTTCCCCAGTCTGGAGTGCATTGGCGAGATCTCAACTCACTGCAACCTCGCCTCCCGGGTTCAAGTGATTCTCCTGCCTCAGTCTCCTGAGTAGCTGGGATTACAGGCGCCTTCCACCATGCCCGGCTGATTTTTGTATTTTTAGTAGAAACAGGGTTTCACCATGTTGGCCACGTTGGTCTCAAACTCCTGACCTCAGGTCATCCACCCGACTCGGCCTCCCAAAGTGCTAGGATTACAGGCGTGAGCCACCATGCTCGGCCTCAGTTTGAACTTCTAAATGTCTTAGCAATATACAGTTTGGGGCAATGAAATGTTCAGTCTTTGGAACCATGTATCTCTGTCTAGTGTAGCCTAAAAAACAGTATTCTTGTTGTGAAGGTGTTTCCAGCACCTTATTGGTATTCTTACTGAAAGATACACTTCTTTAATGGGTCATCTTTAAGAGAATTTTAAATTCTAAATTTTAAATTTTAAAATTATTTTACTTATGGCAAAACTTTTAAGTATATGCATAGAATAAGTTAAGGACTTTTTGATTATATATACAGTACTTCAGATTCCAGATTTTAAAGATCAGTTGATATTTCATTTAAATTTTTCCAAATGGAGTTGGTTTAATGTTACTCAGGAGTGCTGGTGTTCCCTAGGAATCTTCTTCTGCCTCCTGGAAAAAGCCTTTATTGGATTTGTAACACTGGAGCCTAACAGCGCCATTGTGAAGCTCTCATTAAAGCAGTTTCCAGTGGCATCACAGGTGTTTTTACTTCACTTCATGCTAGAGTGAATTTTTCAAACTCTTTATAGGAATTCATTCATTTAGAAAAGTAAACTTTTTACTTCTGTTTTTTGTAACTTAGGTTTGAAAACATGGCCAAAAGAATTGCCGACAAGGAGCTGACAGATAAGAATTTGGGATCAAGAGGATGAAGCTGAAGAGGTAAAAAAATAGCTTCCCTAAGAGTGATTTCCTGTTTATTCTGCCTTTTAAATTCATTTTAGGCTTCCTCGTGAAGACTTGTAATAGAACTAAAAGACCTTTCTAAAAACGTCATGAATGGAGATGATAAGAAATCATATGACCTGTATTTAGTGTAGAAATGTATTAATTACATTTCTTACGACCTCTGGTTAGTGTAGAAATTTATTACATTTAGTTGTGCTTTTCCACTAGTGCCTGTTCCTTAAATATTCTCCTTAATGGAAGCACTTTCCTCCTGAGTTTTGTATCCTTGAAACATTCTAAACCCATGGTTTGCAGTAAGCCGTTTTAGTTATGACTGAAGGCTGGGTTAAGTGATCTAGTCATGAACTTAGCCCACTGCTCAGATGTGAAACGTGGCACACTGTCACCATCTCCATCTGCAGTGCCCCCCTTTCCCTAATGCTTCTTGGAGGCTTGCTTTATTTCCTTTATTTCCTGTGTGTTTGGTTTTTTTTTAAATGGAATCTCACTTTGTCGCCCAGGCGGGAGTACAGTGGCACAGTCTTGGCTCACTGCAACCCCCGCCTCCAGGGTTCAAAAGATTCTCCTGCCTCAGCCTCCTGAGCAGCTGAGATTACAGGCGTACACCCCCATGCCCGGCTAATGTTTTTGTATTTTTAGTAGAGACAGGGTTTCACCATGTTCGTCAGGCTGGTCTTGGACTCCTGATCTTGTGATCCACACAACTTGGCCTCCCAAAGTATTGGGATTACAGACGTGAGCCACTGCGCCCTGCCATTTCCTGTTCTTAATGGTAGATCTGAGACCAGTAACAATTGCATTTATAGGAATAGAATTTAGATTGGCCTAGTTTCTTTTCCAGCAAAATAAAAATGGTCTCCCTTGAGGAAATCTGATCATTTTTTCCTTATAAACAGTAGGACTGGGCATCATAGAGAGACTCCCCATCTCTATAAAAAAATTTTTTTTTTAATTAGCCAAACATAGTGGCACGAGCCTATAGTCACAGCAGTTCGGGAAGCTGAGGTGGGAGGGTTGCTTGAGCCCAGGAGTTCAAGGCTGCCGTGACCTATGATTGCGCCACTGCACTCCAGCCCGGGTAACAGCGTGGGACCCTGCCTAAAAAAACAAGACTAGAACACAGCTGTACTTACAGTGCCTCATCAGTGTGTTACTCCCAGGCCAGATCACTAAGGAAATCTGTAACCAAGTTAGCCTTTCAGGTTAACAGCATAGTGCTAAGTAAACAAAAGTGTAAAACCTCGCAGGTGTTCTGAAGCTTATTCCTAGACTGCCATCTTCTTTCTGAATCTTTCTAGTACTGGTACCCTTTTCTTTACAAGCGCATGCACTGGCATATGTTTAGGGAAGCCAGCATCACAGGTATGTTAGGTTTGACGGGCTCAGCCGACTGCTGCTTTTTAACTGTGTCTTTGGTTATGGGGGTTTTTGGTTTTTTGTTGGTGGTGGTTTAAGGTCTTAAGCACAGTTACATTCTGGGCTATAGTAACATCTAGATTACCATTAACAGTTTGCTTAGACTTTGAAATATTCAGGAATGAAAGAACTCCCATTTGAACATATGCTAATGAAATAAGTGTGGAAAGATTACATTTAGTTAAGTACATTTAACTTTGGGCAAGTGCAGTCAGATGGTACCCTCTGTGAGTTTAGGGATCCATTAAGTGTAATATAATCTGAAACAGCTATAGGTGAGAATTTTTGCATGGGAAATACTTTATTCCAACCCTACAGGGTAAAAGAAGGGTTATAAACTAAAGCCAAGGATCTTCAGCAGATTTCTGATGTGGGTGTCAGGAATGTGGACATCAGTGCGTTTGAGTGCACTGTGGAAAAGTGTAGTTTTCCAGCAGGGTCTTGGGTGCCTCTGTGGCCTTTTGTACAGTGGGCAAGTTGGGCAGGACTCATCTTAAAAATCATGTGTATTTTATAAATATAAAATTTATTTATTTTTTTGAGGCAGAGTCTTGCTGTGTTGCCCAGGCTGGAGTGCAGTGGTGATGTCTCAGCACACTGCAACCTCTGCCTCCTAGGTTCAAGCAGTTCTCTGCCTCAGCCTTCCAAGTGGCTGGGATTACAGGTGCCCACCACTATACCCAGCTAATTTTTGTATTTTTAGTAGAGACAGAATTTTGCCATGTTGGCCAGACTGGTCTCAAACTCCTGACCTCAGGTGATCCACCCGCCTCAGCCTCCTAAAATGCTAGGATTACAGGCGTGAGCCACTGTGCCTGGCCAAAATTTATTTTTTAAAAGGCTACGAACAGTGGCTCAGTTCTAGCTTCTTGTTATTGTTGAACATTGTATCAGCTTTTTGGCTTTATCTGTTTAATTTGTATTGTCTTGCAGGTGGGAACATTCTCAGTGGCCAGTGAGGAAGTCTTGAAGAACAGAGCAATAAAGAAAGCAAAGCGCAGAAATGTGGGGTTTGAGGTGAGTGCTTCCTTCCGAGCTCCTGCTGTTAAATACGCATTTGATTTCTGAGTTGCACAGCATTCCCTCCACTGGGAGCAATGATATCAACAAATGCTTTCTTAAAATGCTTCTTCTTTGATGTAGACCATGGGCAATAGAAAAAAACAATAAACGTAGGTCTGGACCTTAATAAAGGGAGTTTATCCAGTTGAGGAAATAAATATAGACATATTCAAGTTGAGTGACAATATGGAAACGAAAAACGAGCAAAGCCATACAGAGGTGGGCAAAGTGGCATCAGATTGGAGTAAGAAAGGAAAATGCAAGGGTCTTCTGAGAGTCGTGTCTGCTCCCTGGGATCGAGGCTTGGGTAGGGGGGGGGGCCCTTTCGCTTTGCTAGAAACATTTCATGTGTGGATTTTCTTACTAGTATAGTATAGTATATAAAAATGATTCATTCCTGTGCTAAGAAAGATAAAAGATTAATTGTAACCCTTAAATTGAAACAATGTGGTATTAAGCAATCACTCCGCAGTCTAAGAACTCTTTTCCCAGTACAGTCCTCTCCCTTCAGATACATTCTATACCCAAGAGCATGTGGTCTTGGTGGCCTGGACATCTGGTGTTAGGCAGGAGAAGCCACTTTGAACATTCTGGGTGGCAGCTTTGAAATAAACCTACCTTACCCCACATTCAGCAGTGTTTAATTTTAAAAATCAAGAATAGACTATATTCTTGGCTATCTTTAATCTGAAAATCCAGAATGCTCCAAGATCTGAAGCTTTTCAGCACCAACGTGATGTTCCAAGGAAATGCTCATTGGAAGATTTCAGATGGTCAGGTTAGAGGTGCCGCGCCAGGAAGCATAACGTAGACGTCCCGAGAGCAGAAACATTTCCGTTCCTAAGCATTCTCCTTAAGGGACACGCAAGCTGTTATTTCCCTTTTATTTCCAGATAAAAAGGATAGTAAAGATAGATCGTTCACGCTTTGAGAAACGATGAAAAGAAATTATTACAAAAATATTCGTTACACTGCCAAAGTTTTGATTGTAAAATTTTTTCCGTTTGCAAATGTGTAAGGAAGGGAGCCAGGTAAGTGGCAGTGGTGGGGAGGCAGTCTGAGACGTTTACGACAGCCAGTCAGTCCCTTGAAGCGTCTCATAAATGTGATGGTATGTGTTAATGGGAAAACAATTCAAATTTCAAAAATATTTGCAATTTTCCTAGAATATATTACTGTAGATATTAATACATATCGTGTAATTCAGGGCAGAGATACATAATAATATCAAATCGATTCCCAAGTGGTTCTGGTTAGTCACTTGTCTAGTGAATGCCACGGCTAACGCTATACATGTGCCTTCTTTCTCTGCTCCATTGCACGCTTTAGATGCATGAGAGGAACAACATTTCCTGAAGATAGAAAAGCTCTTTCATGTAGAATGTCAGGTCAACAGGGGTTGCACTGCAAAGAAAGGAAATGGGTACAGGGGAAGCGTATCACAGATCCAAGCTAGAGATGAGGTCTTCTGTTCTGTAATTACTTACATTTTGCGTAAAGATTGTATTAATTTCTTATTTCACAAAAATTATATGCTTATGGTGTATAACATGGTGTTATTTTCAAGTGTATAATACATTATTACCTCTAGTCTCCCTGTGGTACAGTAAACCTGTTCAACTTCAGGTTTTTTATTTGTTTTTATTCTGGTCTGATTTTATGAATTGCCTTGACTGGTGACTAGGTGATAAATGTAGGTGTTGAGCTGAGTGATGTTTGATGGCTCTTTCACTGAGAAGATACATCGGGGGAGGGATGGCTTAATTAAGGAGGAAATGGCTAGTCTTGGAAATGTGTTCGGAAGGACTCGGTACACTCAAGTGGAAAGGCCCTAAAGGACCGCTACGTACAGAACAGGAATTAGGGCGAGGATGGGCACAGCTCCGGGAGCTCTTGCAGGGATTGAAGCCATAGGACTAGACCAGAAGAAGCATGCAAGTGGGGAGGGTCTTAGGGAGAATGAGAAACAGCAGCTCACTGCAGAAGCCGAGGGAAGTCATTCTCAGGGAGGGGGCATCCACCTGTCCATTTGAAGGAAGGTCAAGAGGTAGAAACAGTACAGACCATAATCTACAACTTAAGCTGAAGGGATGAGGGAGGGAGAGGGCAGCAGCCCTTGGGCTACTAAGGGAAATTAAGTGTACATAGATAATAGAAATCCACAGATAATTTTAGTTGTAACTCTTAGCCTGAAGTTTTCCTCAGAACTTGTATATTAGGAAAATGAAATGTCATATTACCCACCAGAATGCTGCAATGTGGTTTTTCCTCAATAGTGGATTCAGTAGATCTGCTGAGCACTGGAGATACATTGGTGAGTAAAAAACACCAAAATTTCCTTGCCTTGTGGAAAAGAAACAAATAAATACATAGTATTAATTTTCCCTCTGTAAGTGCCAGGGGGAAAAAATAAAACCAGTGAGGGAGATTGACGGATGTGAGGATGTGTCAGTACCCATGGAGCCCAGATGGGCATGTTCCGTTTTCTTTCTTTCTTTTTTTGTTTTTTCTTTTTTTGACACAAGGTCTTTGTCACTCAGGCTGTAGTGCAGTGGCACAATCTTGACGCGCTACAACCACTGCCTCCTGAGCTGAAGCAATCCTGCCTTAGCCTCCTGAGTAGCTGGGACTACAGGCATGCGCCCCCACGCCCAGCTAATTTTTGCAGAGATGAGGGCTCAGTGTGTTGCCCAGGTTGGTCTCGAACTCCTGGGCCTAAGCGACCTGACTGCCTCGGCCTCCGAAAGTACTGTGATTACAGGCATGAGCCACCACACGCGGCCCCCAGATGAGTATCTTCTTAATCAACTTTTACTCTCATTTTTCTGAATATCTTTTGTTTAACTTGTGGTTCTTGAATTTTTATGACTCTAGAGCTAATTTACTATCGGCAATTTCCAAAATCCCTATGAATACCAAGTGTCTTTTAAATTTGTGCAGAATTGAAGGCTCTGAAAAGCCCCTTCTGGCTTTACAGTTTGTCCATGAATCATTGTTTTAAAATAACATTTATCAGTTTGGTGTATTTGGAATTTTAAATGATGAAAAATCAAATTTAGAGCAACAGAATCTAAGCTGTATTTATGCATTAAAACTCACACAAGTTAAAATTACACCTTTGCCTAATTTTATTGCCATAAATATATCAGTGGTCAGTGAACATCTGAAATTCTGTAGATGAGATTGAAACTTTGATTTTGGAAAAATATGCAGTAACATGTAGGCTAACTCGCCCGTTCAGTAATGAAGAGGTTCCAGTTTAATTTTTTTGGTGAAATCATGGTTACAGTTCACTCGTAGAAACTTAAGATTTGTGAACTCTGTCTTGGATGTTTGGTCTAAGAAGCAGATCACTTCCTGTAATGTCATCACTTCTTTGAACAACAAAAACAAGGGCTTCTAAAAAATTAGTGAGTTTATTTAGCAAAGCACTATAAACGGAGGAACCTTTCTCTAAAAGTTCAGGGGCAGAGAGCAGCTTTAGAATCCATAAGGAATGCCAGACATTTCCAGAGCATTTGAGGTTAGACATGTGAGCAGGCTAGCACAAAGGGGAGAGGCCTACTAGAAAAACCATGTTAAAGCAACCGAGTTTAAGGAAGCAGTGAGAAAAACGAGAGTAAAAAGTTGGCCTGGGTTCCTCAACTAACAGGAGCATGTTGATTTCAGACTTGATCATCTTTTCAGGTTTTTGTAGGCTGAAAGCTACAGATGTTCTTAGGAAATTAGGTAAATGGATATTTTTAGTTAACCTAACTTGATGTTTCTATAATTTCTTTAGGCAATAAATGGTCTTTGATTGAGTAGTACATGAAGAATCTTTCATTTTGGATTTAGTTTTACTGAGACACTTCAGTTATTCTGAGGCTGGGTGGTGGGTACATAAGTTTATTGGATTAGTCTTTTATGTCCTAAAAATATACATAATACATTTTTTAAAATATATTTTTAAATGTCCTTCCTGCCTATTTAAGGAAGGCAGCTTCGGGTTGTAAAGCTGTTCTTATGAATGAAATCTTCCCATCTCATTTCTTTCTTCTGCTTGTGCCAGCAGTTTGCCTTATAATGCTGATTGCATGTGGAGTCTAAGTGCTATTTAGCCAAGATGCTGTTGTCACTCACTTGCTTATTTGGTAATCGAAAGTATACTTGGCCGGGCCTGGTGGCTCACGCCTGTAATCCCAGCACTTTGGGAGGCTGAGGTGGGTGGATCACGTGGTCAGGAGATTGAGACCATCCTGGCTAACACGGTAAAACCCCGTCTCTACTAAAAATACAAAAAATTAGCTGGGCGTGGTGGCCATGCGCCTGTCGTCCCAACTACTCGGGAGGCTGAGGCAGGAGAATCACTTGAACCTGGGAGGCGGAGGTTGCAGTGAGCCGAGATTGTGCCACTGCACTCCAGCCTGAGTGACCGAGCGAGACTCCATCTCAAAAAAAAAAAAAAGTATACTTACCTAATGTGTACTCTGTCTTTATCTTTCAGTCTGACAGTGGAGGAGCCTTTAAAGGTTTTAAAGGTTTGGTTGTACCTTCTGGAGGAGGACGGTTTCCTGGATTTGGGAGCAGCGCTGGAGGGAAGCCTTTAGAAGGACTTTCTAATGGAAACAACGTAACTAGTACCCCTCCCTTCACCAGTGCAAGGGCAGCAGAGCCCAAGGTAGCCTTTGGTAAGTAGGCTCCCATCCCCCCAGCCACCTCTGTGTAAGTAGCATCTATGGAAAAGCACTTTGCAAAGATGTTTTTCTTATACCTACTCTGTGTCTTAGAACTATGTGAGCAAAAACAGCGTAATAATGAAATAGACGGAACTTAGGGAGGTGTTGGTTATTTACAGAGTAAGCGGGTAGAGCATGCAAGCTTTAGATGCAAAACAGACCTTCATTTTGTTCTCAGCTCTGCCATTTACCAGTTGTGTGACCCTGGCCTCTAAGCCTCAGATGTTCAATTTCGAAAGGAGAATGACCCTCAGAATTGACCTAGAGTCAAAAGAGAAAAGAAAATGCTATATAGACATGTAGACCCTTTGTGTGCCAAGGGCTTTCTGTGTGCCTCGAAACAAAATGGATACTAGGAACTCACGGCCAGGGTCCCCTCCCAGGCTAGGTTTGTTTGGGTATGGGATGTGTTGATTGCCTGATCCTGTTTTGAGGGACTTAGTTGAAAACTCTTGGAATTAGCAACAGAAAATGCAATCATGGGTTAAAATCTTGGGAATGATCCTGACTGGTTGAGTTGTATTTAGCTAATTATTCTGAAAGTGTACACTGTTTGATTTTAATTTGGCAGAATGTTTAGTGTGATTTAAAATAAGCGCTTTCTGTTAAGATCTTTAATTACAGCCATGCCCTAGTATCCTGGGGATTGGTTTTAGCACCCCCTGATGTTCAAGTCCCATAGTGAGACCAGCATAACTCTTGGATAGGAAAAGTGAGTGTCCATGTCTACTGGTTCCTCATCTCCGGAGTGCTGCATTGAGACGGGGTCTCGCTCTGTCACCCAGGCTGGAGTACATTGGTGTGATCTCGGCTCACTGCAGCCACAACCTCCTAGCTGAAGTGATCCTCCCACATCAGCCTTCCCAGTAGCTGGGAGTATAGGTGCATGCCACCACACCCAGCTGATTTTCGTATTTTTTTGTAAAGATGGTGTTTTGCCATGTTGACTAGGCTGGTCTTAAACTCCTGAGCTCAAGCAATTGGCCTGCCTCAGCCTCCCAAAGTGTTGGGATTACGGGCCTGCACCGCCATACCTGACTGAGTACCACATTTCACAGGTGTGCCTGCAGGTACAGAGGGCCGACGGTACTTTAATACTGTTTATCCCCACAACCTTGCGGCATAAGTGTTAATGCTGACCCGCTGTTCTGACAGTGCTGTTTTACGTAGGCGTCCTTTTGTCTGTGGCCACGGCATCCGGGACACACCTGATACCATCTCAGATAGGCATCCATTGGAAGGAAAAGATTATTTTAAAAATGTGTAGTGTCTTCATGCAAGCATATAGTGGTTAGTGTTCTTGCATAAAGTTTGATTTGATCTTTATTAATCAGCTTTACTGATAACCGGTTACTAAATATTACTCCTTGAATACATATTTCTTGAGCTGTCACAAAAATACGATACAGTTGGCCAGGCGCAGTGGTTCACGCCTGTAATCCCAGGATTTGGGAGGCCAGGCAGGCGGATCACGAGGTCAGGAGTTTGAGACTGGCCTGGCCAACATGGTGAAACCCCGTCTCTACTAAAAATACAAAAATTAGCCGGGCATGGTGGCAGGTGCCTGTAATCCCAGCTGCTTGGGAGGCTGAGGCAGGAGAATTGCTTGAACCCAGGAGGCGGTTGCAGTGAGCTGAGATCGCACTCCAGCCTGGGTGACAGAGCAAGACTCTGTCTCGGGGATGGGGGGGTAGATAGGATACAGAATGGCACAAAAATCTAGATGATTTCATCAAGTTTGTCTTAAGTGATTTAATTATTGACTTCCTATAGGTTCTCTTGCAGCAAATGGCCCTACCGCCTTGGTTGAGAAAAAAGTTTCAAATCCCAAAACGAATGGGGACAGTCAGCAGCCCTCCTCCTCTGGCCTTGCTTCCAGTAAAGCTTGTGTCGGGAATGCCTATCACAAGCAGTTGGCTGCCTTGAACTGCTCCGTCCGGGATTGGATAGTGAAGCACGTAAATACAAACCCCCTCTGTGATCTGACGCCTATCTTTAAAGACTATGAGAAATACCTAGCAAGCATTGAACAGCAGCACGGGGACGGTGGCAGGAATTCCGAAAGTGAATCTAACAAAACGGCGGTCGAAACACAGTCTCTTTCCCTTTTGGCTCAACAAAATTACAGCAAGAGTCAACGTTTTTGTTTCATGGCAACAAAAGTGAAGATACACCTGAAAAGAAGGTGGAGGTTGCAACTGAAAAGAAAGCAGACCCATCACTAGGAGCAACAAGTGCCTCGTTTAACTTCGGCAAGAAAGTTGATAGCTCTGTTTTGGGCTCGTTAAGCTCTGTCCCCCTGACTGGATTTCATTTTCCCTGGAAACTCCAGTTTATTTGGCAAAGATATTACCCAGAGTAAACCAGTCTCTTCACCATTTCCCACTAAACCGTCGGAGGGCCAAGTAGAGGGTGGCAGTAGCGAATGCAAAGGTAAGTACTAGGCTTGTCACTGGGTTTAGATTTGCATAAGATTTGTGTTTCTTGAGAAAGGTACAGGCCTGGATTTGGAATTGATCTGGAGTCACATTGAGATGTTGTCGCCTGCTCCATGTGTGATCTCTGAGTTTCAGATTCCTTATTTTTAAAAGAGTAAGACCTATTTTGTAGGGTGGTTTATAAGGATTAAAAATAATAAAATGAATTTGAAAACATCTGACCCTGAAAAGTCTCAAACACACATCGCGTAGCATATGAAAAGGAAGTAAAGACATTTTTTGAAAATTGTGTTTTGGAAAAGGTTCATCGAGTTCATTATGAATGTCCCCTGAATTGATCTGGACTTAGGAGATTTGACTGTAAATAAAGTCACTTGGCAAAACAGTACTTGACTATACAGTAAAAGTGTAGACTTCTCATAGCTACAGAGAACAAATCCACCTGTGGGTTTGGAGGTACCTCCTTTCCAGAGGACAGCCGTGGTGTCTAAGCGGCGTCTCCTGTAGGTATCGTCCGTGTCCCAGACCAGGCAAAAGGTCTGGGCCTTAGTCTGGGCCCTTCACTCCCTCTGTTTTTAGCTAAAAAGTGGAGTGGTATCATAATGCCACTTCCTCATACGGTGGTTGTGAACAAATGATGTCAGTGAAGATACCTACTTGTAAGCAGTTAAAAGTGAGGCCGGGTGAGGTGGCTCACATCTGTAATCTCAGCACTTTGGGAGGCTGAAGTGGAAAGCTCACCTGAGGCCAGGAGTTTGAGACCAGCCTGGGCAACATAGCAAGACCCCATCTCTACAAAAATTTTTTAAAATATAGCCAGGCAAGGTGGTGGGTATCTGTAGTCACAGCTGCTCTAGAGGCTGAGGTGGGAGCATCTCTTGAGCTCAGGAGTTCAGGGTTGCAGTGAGCCACAATTGCACCACTGCACTCCAGCCTGGGCAACACAGAAAGACCTTGTCTCAACAAAAGAAAAGGTGTACTCCTCAGACATACGAACATTGATCCTTGAGGAAGAAAACTGCATTTGCCAGTTTGCCACTGATACATGTTTTTCTAGGAGGAGGCTAGACTTCCGTGCCTTGCCCTACTTTCAAGTGTATCCTCAGGCACGGGCCCTCAGGACCAAGGGTGAAGTAAGTGTCTCCCCTTTTACTTCTGTGCCTCCCAGAAATAAAGACACATGGGGAGTCTTTTCCCCGAGGCAGGCACTGGGACAGCAACGCTGGATTTGACTCGAGTCCCAGTGGATGCAGGACGCCCCTCAGTCCCTTGGTTATCACAGTTTACGCATCAGAAGACGGGAGATTGGAGTGATCAAATGGACAGTCCTATCTGATTTAAATGTTGTGATCTAATCATCTGAGCATCACAGTTTTTTCTTAGAATTGCTTTTTAGTGAGTTTTATGCAGCTGCCATTCTCTTTAAGAGGATCTTTCATGTATGTGTTTTTTTAATTTTTTTGAGATGGTCTCACTCTCACCCAGGCTAGAGCGCAGTGGCACAATCACAGTTCACTGCAGCCTTGACCTCCCAGGCTCAAGCGAGCCTCCCATTTCAGTCTGCCAAGGACCTAGGTCCACAGGGATGCGCTACCACATCTAGTTAACTTTTTTATTTTTTGTAGAGATGGTGGGGGGTCTCGCCGTGTTGACTGGGCTGGTCTTGAACTCATGGGCTCAAGCGATCTTCCTGCCTTGGCCGTGCAGTGTGCTGGGATTATAGACATGAGCCACTGTACCCGGCCTAATACATGTGTTTAAATAGTGTTTTGTTTAAATGATGTCCCACGTCTCCCGTGTTTGGGAGACCCCATTAGTGGGGGATACCATTGATGCCAGAGCAGTGACCCATGTGGCAATTCAGACAAAGATTAAATTACTTACGTTGCGGCTTTGGAATGATTTCTCTGATAGCTTGCCCCGTTTAAAAAAAAATGTATTTTTCTGTCTTCGGCCATTATTGATACTGGTTGTGGATATATGGTCACAGGAATATTCAGGGGTGAAGGTGTTAAAATCCCATCTGAGATGTCACTTTCCAGTGGGTAATTTGAATACAGAGTGTTATTTTTCTGTAAATGTCGTAAGTATGGAGATTTTTCCATTCTAGGGTTTTCTATGTACTGGGAGTTATTTTAGAATTTAAGAAGTATGTTCCCATTAAAAAGGATGCTTATTTTTCACAAAGTAGTTAAAATCCAGCAGGCACTCCCCCTGCCATCTCCCAGTTGGGTGTGCATTTTAGTCTGTCGGTACATGGAGTGCTCAGCTGGAGGTTCGGGGTGTTACATAACAAAACTGTCACTTTTTTAAGCTCTGGGTTGGAATCTGAATTATTGTCATTTTTATAAAAGGTGGAGATGAAGAAGAGAGTGATGGGCCACCCAAAGTAGTAGTTACTGAAGTAAAAGAAGACGATGCTTTTTACTCCAAAAAGTAAGAATCACCAGAACCTGCCGGTGCGTGTGTTTTAGAGACACGGTAGCGTGCTTCAGGCTGGAGAACGTCCTCATGGCACTTGACTGAGCATTCAGTCTTGGGGTCAAGCTTTGCCTGCTCTCAAGTGGAACAGGAAAGAATTCTTGGCCAGTTTATTTTTAAAAAGCCAGTTCTAGAAATGTCCTGGTGGGCAGGTCTCACTGTTTTCTGTCACTTTAGCTCTTTTAAAGTGCTTTAGAGACAGGCTCTTCCATGATCTTCCCAGCCCCATCCCATCCCATCTTCTCTCCCTTTGTCTCCCTCCCGCTCCTACTCCCCCTAACAGAAATCTCCAAGTCACTGATTTCAGGTTTGGCTTCACTTACTTTACTCTGGAGGCATCTCTGATCCCTTCCTGGAGACTTGGATGGCCTTTCTGGGTTTTCTCATAGTCAAAAAGTTGTGCACAGTAACCTTTCCTTCCTCTTTAGGAAGATAAGAATTTGCATCTTCCTTTCAATTAAATGAGATTAGTTTTTACAAAGATAGTTGCTGAAAAAAACATTCGAGCCAATTCAGAAGCTCTTAAGATGTATTTTTGTAATGCAAACATTTCAGAATAACGAGCCAGCAGTTTTCCATGTAACAGGTCACCACACCCTGTGGGATTCCCAGGTGTTAGTTTCAAGAATTTTTAAAAGAGGCCAACAATTTCTTCTTTATGTGTTTAAATTTCATTACTCACATGACATAAAGGAGTGACTCAACTTTAAGATTTTTTTTTTTTTAGAATGAATCAAATGAGGCCAGGCACTGTGGCTCACGCCTGTAATCCCAGCACTTTGGGAGGCTGAGACGGGCAGATCACCTGAGGTCAGGAGTTCCAGACCAACCTGGCCAACATGGTGAAACCGTCTCTACTAAAAATGCCAAAATTAGCCAGGTGCGGTGGTGCATGCCTATAATCTCAGCTATTTGGAAGGCTGAGGCACAAGAATTACTTGAACCCGAGAAGCCGAGGTTGCAGTAAGCCAAGATCACACCGTTACACTCCAGCCTGGGCCACAGAGTGAGAGACTCTGTCTCAAATACATGAATAAATAAATCAAATGAGTGGTTTTGTATTATTAATAACCTCAGGAGATGTATAGCATAGAAGGCTGGAAAGGTATTTGATTACTTTGTTATTAGACCCTACCCAAGAATGTTTTCCAAATTTATTTCAAAATGGTCAAAAACTGAAGGAGTCTTGAGACTTTTTAAAATAAGAAATAGACGGGTGGGATGCAGGCCAGAATCTTTCTCCTGTGTTTGCTCCTGTGTTTAGAGGACCAGAGCAGCTCTCAAGCTCGGGGCCAAAGGAGCAGAACAGGGAGGGTGGGCTGTTGAGCTCCGAGTTTGACTGACTTGAGAACATGGTTTCGAAAAGTGTTATAAAAAGTTTCATGGGGCCCATTGTTTAATCTGAAAAAAGGGGGAGGGGTTTTAGTATCTCTGAGCAGATGTTCTTGTTCTGGTTTTTGCTCAGGCTCAGTTTGGAGCAGTTAAAGATTTACCTTGAAGTTTCCTGCACTCTCACTTAATACAGATTTTCCACACAAGTGTGAAGAGTGGTGGTTAGAAAACTGTGTGACTCAATTCGTCATTGAATGCTTGATGGGACCTATTACTTTTCTCCATAGGTGTAAACTATTTTACAAGAAAGACAATGAGTTTAAAGAGAAAGGCATAGGTACTCTGCATTTAAAACCTACAGTGAATCAGAAGACACAGCTTTTGGTGCGGGCAGACACCAATTTAGGTGGGTACCTTTTTTTCAGTTGGCACAAAATCATCATCATCACATAGTATATAAAAGCCTTTACCCTGCTGACTCAAGGTTATTAATATGTTTTTAAACAGAGCGCATTCTGGCCAAATTCATCCTATATTTATTGAGTATAGATTTAGTTTTGAGTCCCAGGATAATAGTGTGTAAGGAAACATAGATGTGTTAAAAGCTCTAAACAAAATGATTTTTCATTTTCCTTTGTATTAGGAATGTGACAAGCTAGAGATAGACAGTTTAATAAACACCCAGGGGAAATTAACCTTCTAAAGGAATCCTTTTTATATAGCAGGTAATCACTAACCCATCGCTGTCTACCCTCAGTTTTACCCTGAAAACAGTCCAGTGCAAGGAGCCTAGCACCCAGAGGGAGGAAGAAGGGCAGGCCTGAGGTGGAGTGGGCAGTAGTGGTGGTGAACAGTGGGCTGTGTTGCGGAAGGAAACTCCAGGGAGGCGTTTTTCTTTCCTATGGGCTTAACTAGTGAGTAATAACATCACGGTCATGTCACTCTTGCCCAGGGAGCTGTGCTGGCCTCTGACGGAGGTGTCCTTTGTTGGTGTGGCTCAGTGAAGTCTCTGGGTTGTGCCACCGTGTTCTTCTTCAGTGCAAAAACGGACAGTATTGGGAGGGCTGACGGTTCTGAGCAAGGCTGTTGGCTCTGTGAGAAATGCTGTGTGGGTGCAGAGACTCGGGCTGGAGCCTGGGGCAAGTCCTACCTGAGGCTCACAGTTCTCGGAGAATTAGTCCTAGTTTTGTGACATTCCCGTGGGCTCCCCATATCAGATCCATAAAGTATAAGTTATTTTAATGTTGAATGTTCAGCATGTTACAGACGCCTTTGGTGGAGCTGGAGTTTATATCATTTTGATGGATTTTGTTTGTTCACATGCAGGCAACATACTGTTGAATGTTCTGATTCCGCCCAATATGCCATGTACCCGAACAGGGAAAAATAATGTTCTTATCGTCTGTGTTCCAAATCCACCAATCGACGAGAAGACGCCACCATCCCGGTTACCATGTTGATTCGGGTAAAAACCAGCGAGGATGCAGATGAGTTGCACAGAATTTTACTGGAGAAGAAGGATGCCTGAACACGGAAGTCAGCTGTGGAACGATCGCCAGGTTGCTGCTTCTCCCACCGCCCCTTAAACTTAGTTTTTCTTCTCTTCTTTGACATTCTAAGAACTTATAGATAACTTAAAACTCCTGTGAAGAAGATTAACATAGCCAATAAAACCTTTAAATGTTAAGTGTCAAGAAACCGTACTCTCCCTTCTTAAGAACTGTCCAAAGTGTAAAATACATTTGAATGCAATTTTGGGAAGATTTTTTTTAATGTTCCCTTGTTTATTAAACTAACCATAAGTGATTTCTTCAAGGACTGCAATCAGGGTATCGATTCACTTTCCCAAAGGCTCTTCCAACCCGTGGGTTTTGGGGTCTGCCGCCGCCGCCACCACCACCAGAGAGGCTTTGGAACAGGGTGCCCAGCCGTGTCCAGAGGAAGCTGGCCTGTACACTTCTCTCCGGTGGGCTCCACCGACATGTGAGACTCGTTCTGTTACCAAATGAACCGGACTGCCACGCTGTGACAGGTGTTTGTCCTCTGCTTTTTGATTTTTAACCTAAAATGTGAGTACTAAGTGTTCACCTCAGTGTTCTAATCATTGGCCTGTAACCTTGTGGGCTGCTTCACTAGAATTCAGGAAGTGTATTTTTCATTTTAAAAGGAAATGAGTAGCTTGTGAAGGAGTTTTTGGTTTTGTAGTTTCTATTCATGAGGTGCCGTTACTTCTTTATCCCCCCCAAAGACAAAATTAAGGGGGGATTGCCAGGAGTGAGTTTAAAAGCACAAACTTGGTAGTTTATCATCTACGCCATGGACAGTGAACCCGTATGAAATGAAAGTGAAGTCAGAGTGAAACCATCGCAGAAAAAGATGATGCTCATAGGCATTTGTACTGTGATCAACCCCACACGTATAAAAACCATTACCAAGTCTGTGCCTGGGAGCTTTGACACACGAGCCATGTGAATTCACTGGGAAACATGGAATAAGGTCATGGAAGAGAAAATCATGTGTAAATTTTGCCTTTAACTTTAGACAGCAGTGTATTATACGTTTGATACCTGAAATATCTTTACTTTTTTAAGATTCCATGTGTCTGGAAGGGAGCCATGGTTATGCACACAAATATCCAGGTCACTTCTCCAGAGCTGTCAGGTAACATGAGCATTCTTTGAAGACTCTGGGCACATGAATGAGATTCAAAATTTAATGTTTAAATTTCCACTTTCATTTCTCATGAATCATTTGAGACTAGTACCAGCTGATCTTGTGTAGAGGCTGAGGGTCAGTGCCCAAGGGCTCATGTGTGTATGTTCTGATCTTCAGTGCAGAGTGTATTCTCATCTAGAAAAGAGTAGTCAGAATAATTGTGGACGGTACAGATGCTTTTTTAAAACTACAATCTTTGGGTATAAAGTTTTTTTTTTTGGGGGGTCGGGGCAATTTTATGAGTTATGATTAACTCCTGAGTACCTGAGGTGTGATTGGGCCAATGCCGTCGAGGTTCTTGCTGTACTTTCAGTGTTTTGATTCCACCAGGGGGAATTTGGCCTAGTGCGTGGCTGGGATGAATCCGTGCAGAGAGGTGTGCTTGTACTGTTACAGGATGCGTTAGACATAGCTGTAGTATGCACCTGGCGGGGGACGTGGCCATTGCTTTTACATTTACTTTAGAATTGAGAATGCACGTGAGTTTTTGTTGCCGATGATTTATAGTAAGCAAACGGTCGATGCTGTTAAGATATCGGCCCTGCCTGATTCACATGCGGTTTATTCAACTTTTTAAAAGATGAAGAGGAACTAAGGGGAACAACGTTAAGTTTGCTGCAGCTTAGCCACACGTGCCCCTGGCACCTGCCCCTGCACCAGCTGGAATCGGAAGCTCGCAGGCACCTCTGGGACACTTCAGTGTTCGTGACACAGTACTTTGTTAGCAACTGTGTGTGTGGAAAGTTTACAGAAAATGGCATGAAAAGATCATGATTGGATTACCTTTTAAGCCTCTCCTTTCTATAAAAAATCGTTTCTATATTTTTAAATTAGTGGGTATGTGTGGCTTTCTCTTTCCTAACATTCCCAGCAAATTGTTGCTGCTAAGACTATCACTGTTAAGGTGAAAATTACAGGGAAAAATGTGATGCATATACCATAACTCAAAATGTGATATTTTCTTAAAATGACTCTTTTATGCTTTAGAACTGGTTGGTTTCCACTTTATCAGTGTAAAGAGCCTGAGTATATGTGGATTTTATTGTAAAATTTAACTCCTTTTTACTTGGGGCATGGGGCCCCTGGAGGGCTTACCTATTTTCCCCACTATGTTAACAGCTAATTCTCATTTATGGGTTTAGTTTAACAAAATTAGGCTTTAAAACGTTTAATGTGGACTGAAATTTTCATCTTTTGTCTGAGAATCTATGAATTGTATCATATACAGGCCTAAAGTAAGGTGTGTATTTTGTTACTCTAAAAGTGTTTGGCATCTTGACAAATACTAAGTATCCCAGTGGCCTTTTTTTTTTAAAAAACCTGTTTGTCCATCTCATCCTTTTGTGCATTCCTAGTAAGCAAAAAAATGTGTTACGCCATCTTCATTATTAGAATTACAGACTCAAAATCTGTCCAGTTTTTAAATTAGTTTAGATTGTTTTCCACGGAAAGACAAGTCCGACTGTTCATGGACTGATTTTAAGAGGATTATTCTATTTTACAATTTCAATTCTAGATCACATTTTATATATGCTGCATGCCAAAAAAAAAAAAAAAACTATCTTTTCTGGTGTAGAGGGGGAAGAAAAACTAATACTCTACCTTACTCTTCTCTACTAAGAGTTCAAAACAAATTTTCACTGAGAGCCTTTTCAGTAAAAGCTAAAGGTAAACAAGTTTGTTTGAGCATTTGTCAATTACTGTATTTCAGAAGAGTCAAAATTCAAGCATGATGCATTTGAAGGCTTTGCAAACTCCTAAACCCCTGATGAGTCCTCTCATTCTGGAGGTGGGAATTTTAAGTAGAAACTGATGTGTCCTGTAGTATGGTAGACAGTGAGGTCTCTTCCAATCCGGCACTCTCAACACGGGCCACTGTCTGTTCTCGGCCTGTAACAATCATACTGAGGATGAAGGACTCTCCATTTGATGCAGACACAATTGTAAGAGAAATGTACAACTTCTTAGCAATCAGATGGATACATTGTTTGCTTTTCACTTTAAATAGGAAATTGTTTTCTAAAACTAAAATACTTGAACTGTCAGACAATATTATCTCAGCTGTATTAGTGTTTGAATGCTCCCATCAAGGAAGTGTAACAATCCATGAAATGTGAATAAATGAAAAGTAAACAAAATCCCAGTGTGTGAGTTTCACGTTGCTCTGTGATGCACTGGGCATTAACACAAGTCAGACCTGAGGAAGCCACAGCTAGAAACTTCCCTGAACAACAGGAGGGTCGGCTTGGAGGTGAGAAAGAGACCAGTTTATGATCAGACTCCTTGTTAGGGGACGAGACTACATTTAAACCATTCAGACCAAGGGTCTCCGTTGGATTAAAATCTTCCCAAGTTGGAACGGGAACTGTTGATTCTTAGTGTGCAAAGCACTGGCGAGGTACTTTACATGGATGATCTTGGTTAGCCCTCACAGCACACCTTTGAGATGTATTTTTTAACCTTTCCTATGTTACTCAGCATTTATTTGGTTTATAAGGGGTATTACCTGGTTTTAAAAAAATTGCAAAGACTTAAGTTACCCACCAAAGTGTTTTCCTGAACTACGAACATCTAACAGAAACTATTTAAATGATACTAAGAGAATGCTATCTGAAGAGTAAGATTCCGCCTAAACCGCGCCAGCCCTATTTGGGTATTCAACTGCATGGCTGGGCTAGAACCTGGGTTCTCAAAGTGGTCCTGGGACTAGTCCGACACATAGGAACTTACTAGAAATGCAAAGCCGGCTTGGTATGGTGGCTCACGCCTGTAACCCTAACACTTTGGGAGGCCAAGGCGGGTGGATCGCTTGAGCCCAGGAGTTCGAGACCAGCCTATGCAACATAGCAAAACCCCTGCTCCACAAAGAACACAAAATTGGCACACACCTGTAGTCCCAGCTACGTGGGTGGTTGAGGTGGGAGGATGGCTTGATCCCAAGAGGTCGAGGCTCCAGGGAGTAGTGGTCATGCCACTGCACTCCAGCCTGGGTGACAAAGCAAGACCCTATCTCAAAAAAAAAAAAATACAAACCCGGTTCGGCAAGGTAGCTCACGCCTGTAATCGCAGCACTTTAGTAGGAGGCTGAGGTGGGAGGACTGCTTGAGCCCAGGACTCAGAGACCAGCCTGGGCAACACAGCTAGTCCCTGTCTCTACAAAAAAAGGTTTTAATTAGCTGGGCATGGTGTTGGAAGGATCGCTTAAGCCCAGGAGGTCCAGGCTGTAGTAAGCTTTGGTTGTGCCACTGTACTCCAACCTATGCAAGAGCAAAACCCAGTCTTCCCTCCCCAAAAAAGCAAACCCATGAGCCCCAACTAGGCTACTGAATCAGCACCTCAGGTTGGAGTCCAGTTATTTAAAAATTGAGATAGAATTCCTATAAAACTCAGCCCTCTGAAGTGTATGATTCAGTGCTTTTAGCATACTCACGAGAGTTGTGCAGCCATCATCACTGCTTCCGAAGTCTTTTCCTCACCAGTCTTCTGGGTTTGAACGTTGGGTTAGAGCGTGCATTGGGTGATCCTGATGCATGCTCACGTTTGAGAACCACTGGCACACATGCTCTCCCGATGACACTAAAGATGATAGCCCATGAAATAGCCCTCGGGCATGCCGGGAAAAAATGGCAGTAATCAGCATTGCCAGGAAATAATATGCCAGCCTTTGGACGTAACCTTGTCTCACTTCAACATCGTCGCATCCCAGGAAGGCAAGTGGTGATTCTACTTGAGAAAACCCAGGACCAGGGTTGAGTGTGTCTGGGGTGGTGTGGCTTGTTGAGGTCCCAGCCCCACACTTCTCCAGCATGCCATGTTAAGTGAGATACACAAGCCCACTAAATTACTCAGCTACACTGGCTTCTGGAATTGGCTAAAATCTTTTGAGCAGAATTGTTTATTAAGAATAAGATAAAAGTCTGCTAAAAACCATGGTTATTTCAAAATGAGCAACCTAATTGTTTTATTAAAGTCAGATTCCAAGAGGAAAGATCCCAGTCCACACGGAAAAAGAAATCTCATTAACCTGTTGGCTGCTGGAGAGGCTAGGTCAGGAGGCAATTCGATGACACTGTACAGAAGAACAAGTATCGCCAGAAACAAGTATTTTCCCTTCCTCATGTAAATTTTCCAGCTGTTCTCGTCATATTAACAATCAGGCACAAAGTATAGCATGTTACCACGGTCAACATGTCTATTTACAATGAACTATGCTACCGCAGGGACTGAGTTACATTCCCCTATCCTCCCAGTGTAAGATTCCCAAAGGTTTTGCTTTCCGGTTAACTTTTCTCCTTCTAAGCTAGGACATGACAGTAGTTCCTGAAAGTTCATCTAAGTCAGGATAAAGGAACTGAAACAGCAAAACTAGCCTTCAAGAGGAGGCAATTAATAGGAATGAGGTTCCCGTGGACAGCTTCCAAGGTAGAGACTCCCCAAATATCTGCTGAACATTTTTCAGGTGACTGCTGTAAAAGGACTTCCCACTGTTCAACCAGAAGGGGGCTCACCTGGATGGCAAGGAAGTCTTCACCTGCTAGACCACCTCCTTCCTAACCGCCATCTTGCATGGCCTACCTTTGGGGTGCTGGGTCAGAAAATCCTCCTGGTCTGGTGTTTCTAAGGCAGTGACTGTTACCAAGGAGTGTCACTGGTGGGATGCCCCTTACTACATTCCTGAATGCAGGTGTTCCTCTTAGCCCCCTCTTTCTCTGCCCCTCATTCTCCATTCTGTAACTTTCTGCAGTGTCTTAGGCCTTAGGCCCATCGCTGGTAACTAAGTCCATCTGACCATGGAAAGAAAAGGCTCATGGTGTGAAAGGCGACGGTGAGGCCTCCACCACCTAGGAAGGCCATGCAATAGCAGGCGCGGAAGGCCTGCTGAGCTGCGAGGCGGCAGAGCTGCCTGCTGCAAACACCTCATCTTCCGTTAGACCAGGCAGCTTACTGGGAGCCTGCAAACCCTGAACTTGGGACTCCTGGCCTCTATTCCATTGTTTTTCCACTTCTGCGAGGGCTAAGAGGTTCTCTGAAAAAGCTTGGGAAATTTTATAGTACAACTGAAAGAGTGTGCACTACACTTTGTGGAGGCTGAGAGCTAAACTTAAAATGCATCTTCTTTTCTGAGACACAGAGTCTCACTGTCGCCCAGACTGGAGTACAGCGGTGCAAGCTCAGCTCACTGCAACCTCCGCCTCCTGGGTTCAAGCAATTCTGCCTCAGTCTCCCGAGTAGCTGGGGCTACAGGTGCACACCACTACGCCCGGCTAATTTTTCTATGTTTAATAGAGATGGGAGTTTCACCGTGTTGGCCAGGCTGCTCTCAAACTCCTGACTTCAAGTGATCTGCCCACCTCGGCCTCCCAAAGTGCTGGGATTACAGGCATGAGCCACCATGCCAGGCCTAGAAATGCATCTTGAAATGATTTAATTCTGCAAATATGGCATATCTGGCCAAACCTCAATCGCTGATGCGCCCACCTCCTCTCAGACTCCTTCCTGGCTCACAGCAGGCAAAGCCAGCATGCAGGGTGATTTATCTCTGCCTCCAACATGCTCCAGTTCAAAAAAGTAGCTCCAAAAAAAGTTTAAGGAATCACAGGGGGCAAATTAAGGTTCAATCATTAAATTATCGCTTTGCTATAATATCTGTATTTACCCTGAAGTGCCCATTACAGAAAAAAGTAAAAATTCATTAGAGGAAGACACAGAAAAAAAGAATTTAATATTCAATATGCAAAACAGCCTTTAAAAGAAACATGAAATCATAAAGCAAAGCTAACAGCCAACTAACAAATACCGCCTAGAAAAGATTTCTCCTGGACGTGGAAGGCGGTTACTAAAGCAGCTGTTGGTAATGTTTATGGAACGACCACTGGCAATTAGCATACCGATCTTAGGCCATCACGGCGTTTTTGCTAAAATACATTTTGTAGAAATCATTAGCCTCAAAGTAGTGAAGAATCTCAACAGGTTGTCTTGCAGATTTAATTACTCTCACACAAATAATTCATTTGGAAACCATAAAGGATACCTATTTACACCTAAGCTGCCTGGCCTTCCGCAGAGCAGGGACTAAAGGACCACAGCGGGGAAGAATAAGTTCGCCAGGGGCTCTGTGGGGTGGCAGGGTCACTGTTATTTGATCTGCTGGACTCGAGGAAACGGAACAATGAAAATACCTACCTGCCTTAGGAACCATAGGAAATTGTAAACTCCACCCATCAGCAGCTGCCTCCACTCCTGAGGCTCCACCTGCGGGAGGAGCTCTGAACCCAGACCCGAGGCCACTTGGTGTCCCAAGGAGTGCTCCAGGGCTCACAGAAAGGGATCGGGGGTCTTTTGCCACTGAGGATCAAGCTAGCCAGTGAAAAAGAAAAAAGACCCAGGTGCCCATCACCTGGCTCCCCAGGGATCGTCTGCAAAGAGTCACATGGCACTCTGGCCACCTGCTGAAGAGCTGCTGTCCCTTGAAGGGCCGTGGCTGCCCCTCCAGAGGCTGCTTCCATTCAAGCTCAAGGGCACTTGCATCTCCTTATCTCTTAGGGTCCTGGTCCTATCAGGTGGTCATTTGTCAAACAGAAGTACAGTAATTCTGCTTTCTGACACAGACTAGAACAAGTGAACAGGAAAACCAATGTGCCGTCAAGAGACTTGGTTTTGGACACAGGACACGAAAGCAAATCCCACCTAAGTTCGAAAACTGAGAAAAATGTCAGTGAAACCTGTTAAGTTCACTAAAAAGTTGGCAGATGTTTAACATGTCTTTAAAGAATTTGGGCCAACAACTTAAAACCACATTAGGACATGGTCAAATACCTGTTTTCCGAAAGGCAGTCTTTAGAACATACCAGCTGCACACACGGCCTTTCCTCTGGGACGTCTTTCAATGGAAAAAAAAAGTTTTACTTTGTTCTTCAAAAGTCTTCTACCAACTAGTCTATTTGTGATTAACGCAGCAAAAACAGATCCTGGTTTGTGGGAGGGCACCTGAGGAACAAGCCTTTATATAACCCTTCCCGTGACTCCGCATGGAGGGTCCGTTCGGTCTGTAAGAATCCGAAAGCGAGCAGACTCCACCCACCAACCCAGCCTGCCGCCAAGGTGACCTGGCTTGGAGGATCTTGCTTCCTTTTGCTCTCCTCTGACTACCTGTTACTCGGGTTTTAAATAATCTTCTTCCGAAATGATGAGCCTTGGCTGTCTTTGCAGGCAGCCTTATAAGCCCTTCCAGTAGGACCACAGAATGGAAGACGGCAACTACCTGAACTTACAGGTGCTGAAAGGAAGGGTGTGAATGGAGACCATCTATCACCTGTTGGAATCCAGGATCATCACATTCCTTTCCATGAAAAAGCCCACCCCATGACTTTCTTAATGTCCTAAAAAGGGACACCTAGGTTTCCTCAACAGAAAACTGCTTTAATCCCAAATCCCCTTAAGACCAACAGGCCTTAAAGGGAGTTTGGGATTAAAGATCAATATTTTTTTTTTTTTTTTTTTTGAGACAGAGTCTTGCTCTGTCCCCTAGGCTGGATGGAGTGCAATGGTGCAATCTTGGCTCACTGCAACCTCTGCCTACCAGGTTCAAGTGATTCTCCGCCTCAGCCTCCCGAGTAGCTAGGATTACAGGCATGCACCACCATGCCCGGTTAATTGTATTTTTAGTAGAGACAGGGTTTCACCATGTTGGCCGGGCTGGTCTTGAACTCCTGACTTCAGGTGCTCCGCCCATCTCGGCCTCCCAAAGTGCTAGGATTACAGGCGTAAGCCACCGCACCCGGCCCCAATATGTCTTAAAGGGGGTTTGGATTAAAGCAGTTTTCTGTTGAGGAAACCTAGGTGTCACCATGCGTGATCTTCCGTGTATCACACGAGAGGCAGGCGTGTTCCTGGAAAAATTACGGATGGCCTTACAAGTACAAATGTGCCAACACCAGGACTTTGGGGACCCTGGCTCTGGCCCTGCCACTTGTTACCTTATTACTTTATTACACACGTCATTTGTGACTTTGGAAAAACAAACCTTCCTGTCTAGTTCTCAAGTGGCCAAACGGCTCTGAGCAAGTTTTAAATCGGCATCAAAAGCACCCTCTGGAGAGGGCTGTAAGGACTGAGAAAGGCAAACTCCACCACGTGTCTGTCCCCTCCGTCCTGGCAGCACAGCGTGGCTCACCATGCAGGCTGGGCCCGCATGCCTGGGTTTGACTCCCATCGCCAGCCCTTGCTGTTCTGTTTGGGGCAGTTCCCCAGTCCGTGTGTGCTGGTTTCCTGGCCTGTAAGATGGGGTCGGATCGGCGCCTGCACACAGTAGGTGCTATGTGTTGGGTATGAAACTGCCAGCCCACCGTGTGCTTTATTTACATACCTTACAAATTGAGGGCTGATCTCTAAAATACCATGGTTTGCACATATTTCTGTGACCAGCAAGCCCTTTCACACGTCACTGCAACTGGTCCTCATGGTCACCCCGTGAGGCAGGCAGCACTTAGGTTCGCCATCACATTCACCATCTTACAGAGGGGGAGCCCGGCTCGCCCTGAGCCAGCCAGGAGTGCTGGCCGATGCTGGCCCCAGGGGAGAGAACCTTCTCACGCCCCTTACCACTGAGAACAGAGGGCAGGCTGCTGTGCTGCTCACGACCTGGACTGCCTCATCTTCCCAAGGATGAGCTGTCAGGGCTGCATGCTCCCAAGATCCCCAGAACAAGCAGGGGGCAAAGTTCCTGAAGAAATAGGTAGATTTTAGCCACATGGACACAAGCCTAGAAACAGCGTTGGCATCCCCAGAGAGCACGAAAATGGGGCTGGGCCGGAAGGCTGGGCCACGCTCGGGGCTCCCTGAGGCTCTGTCCCCACACTGGGGCATGACATGACCTGGCTCTGTGCTGCCCTAAGACATGGGTTTGGAACATGAAATTGTGCAGAGCTGAGTGGTCAGGCCTGAGTGGACACTGCTGGAGAAGGAGAGGAATGTTCAGATCCCCCACCAAGCATGGTCTCAGACTAGGTTATCGCAAAGGGTGTGGGGAAGATGGGCATCCCAGGATTCTAACATCTGACCCGACCTACGTAGCATGACGGGTGACTGTGCCCTGACCCAGCCACACGCTTGAACCCTGGAGACTTCAGTGAGGTAGGTGGTATCAGCCCCATTTCACAGGTGGGCAAACTGAGGCAGAATGAAATGCAATAGCTCGCTTTTAATAACAACATACAAAAGTCTGGAGAAAGCCCCAAAGTAGTTCCCTGTTCCCGGAGCCCAAAGAATAAACAGACAGGAGAACAAGCCCCTCCTCTTCCCCCACAAAGATCCCTAAACACATCACTGGAACCCCTCAAATATTCCTGGGGACTTCAAACCAAAAAAAACATAGCAACAAAGAGACCCAGCTTCCAGTTTATTCCCAGTTGGGTAGGGGACAGCCCTGCTCTTGGGGAGGGAACCAGGCATCCTCTCAGATGGAAACTCCTTCATGGCTGGACCAAGCCAAGGCTGGCAGCTGCTCACACAAACCGATGGGAGTGCCCGTGTGAGCCTCTGAGCAACTCCTCTGCCTCAGTGAGCTGGTCTGAGAGATGGGACCAGCACACTCCATCAAAGGAAGTGAGCTCTAGGAAACCAGGGAAGATGAAAGACACCCCCGCCCCCAGAAGACGGGGTCCCACCTAGAACCTTCCTAGGAGGATGCCAGCCCCACCCCGTATCAGACACCCTTTGGCAGACAGCCCGTTCTGCCTGGCTACCGAGGCCTCCCGACTACCCTCAGAATCCAAATTCTGCGGGTCCCTCCGTCCAAGGCCCAGTGTGGGATGTCCCAGGTTGGAGGTCTGTGTGTTGGCGGTGTTCTTTGGCTGGCAGCAAAAGGCCGTTCTGGCAGGATCGGGCCGTCTGCTCAGCTGGAGGCCTTTGGGGAACTGGGCGTGGGTGAGGTAATCCCAGCCCAGGGCAAGGCCATCAAACTTCCTGTGTTCCCATCTATTAGAACAAGGTGGTAAACTGGGAGGACCGGCTGGGACTGACTCGGGTACTGAGATTCACCCACACGGCATTACAAAACCTTCAACTGCTTTTCCTCGAGGTGTGGACAGTCCGATGTGCCGAGTGCCCTGGCTGGGTGGTTCCGCCTGCTGCCGGGGGAGCTCGAACATGGACGCGCCAGTCTGGTCCCACTCCACATCAGCTGCTCCTCCCGCTCTCTCTCATGGCCGCTGGCATCTCTGGTCCTCTTTGGGTGCAGAGGGCTCTCCAGAGATGGGTGGGGGGGTGATGGGCGGGGGGCACAGGGCAGAGCAGAGCCAGCAGGGGAGGGAAGAGGCACTTCAGTTTGGGCTGGTGTTCGTGGAGTCGGCCCTGGCCCCGGGAGTCGAGTGGCCCCGCCTGGCTGCGGCTCCAGCGCTGGCGTGTCACAGAAGACCCCGGTGGCGGTGGACAGGTAGGCACTTGGCAGCACTCCCAGGGCTGGGCCTGGCCGGGGCTCTGCGCAGGCTCCGCACGCAGCTAGGTCATCAGGATGGGCTTCTGCCGAACTTCCAGGATGTCTAGGGCCGGCGGGAGGGAAGAAGATAAACAGCAACACTCAGCAGCAGTGAGTGCTACGGCCACGCCAGTGCCACCTCTAAAGGAACCCACCTCGGCCACTCACGCATCTCCTGTCCAGGCCTCACAGACCGCAGGGGAGATGCAGTCTCCACCATCCCGACCCTGCAGACTGGGAAAGGGGCCTGCAGCCGTGGTGCACCATGCAGCGGCTCAGGGACAAGCTGGTGTGGGGGCCAGGGCCACTGCCTGTCACGGCTGCTGCAGGCCTGAGTTGGCGAGGTGGCCCGAGAGCCTCCCCTCGCCCATGAGCAACACACACCTAGGCATCTGTGGCCACTCAAGAGGAGGGCAGCAGGTGCACCAGAAAGCTCCGGCTCTGGGAAAGCTACACTCCACCCAAAGCCCGAGACGAGGAGGCCGAGAGCCCTGCAGAGAGACCCAAGCGACAGGACCGGGCGGGATGACTCCAGGTGGCTCGAAAGACCCAGGACCCTGAAGGCAGAGCTGGCTACGAGGAGGTGCGGCTGTGTCCCCCGCATTAGCCAGCATTACCTGTTAAGATCCGATGCAGCGGCAAAGTGACGTAGGTTAAGTGTGCATAGAGAAGGAAGTTCCCATCTGCTCTGTTGAGCTTCAGCCAGGACCCGACCAGCGACCGTCCCGTGCCCGACAGGGACCGAGACCGCAGGTTGGTTGCATTGTGCAGATTGGCTGGAGGACAGAAGGCCAGGTCAAGGCCCACAGCATGGGCTGCAGGGGGAAGCAGGAGGCCAGCTCCCAGTCCAGGCTGAGGCCACACTCTACTGAGGACAGGGCACTCCTCACCAACACCCCCACGCCAGCACCCACACCTCCCGCAAGAGCTGCCGCCTCCTCGCCTCTGACATACCTCCCCCTTCCTCCAGGGCCCAGACCCACGCCTCCACCTCCAGGAAGACTTCTTGGCCACCCCCCTCATCGCTCCCTTCTCTGTCTGGAGCTTAGTCTCCTCCGGGGGGTCTGGCACACACCACATTGTGTAATTCTCTGCATCCGTGGGCCCTGTCCCTGGAACTGGGCACTGCCATCTGCAGGGCATGGGAGCAGCAAGGCTGGGCCGACCTGCACCGTTACCCAGTGGTGCAGTCCAGGCTGGGGGAACCTGCCCCAGAGAGGCAGACTCGGGCAGTGATCAACACTTCTTACTGATTCGGGAACAGGCGCAGGTGGGGGAAGCAGCTGGCCCACGCTCACACAAGAGCAGGTTGAGGCCAGTGCCGGAGTCCCTGACCCGTGCCAGGGTCTTGGGCAGTCAGGGTCCCTGCCTCTTGGTCTCAGTGGTCAGGACAAAGACTGCCACCTCTTCTTATCAGTGCTGCAGCCCCAGTTCCCTGCTAGGGGAGGTGCTCAGTGGGAGTTGTCAGCAAATCCTTCACTTCCTTTTTTTTTTTTGAGACGGAGTTTCGCTCTTGTCGCCCAAGCTGGAGTGCAGTGGCTCAATCTCAGCTCACTGACCTCGGCTCTACCTCTGCCTCCCAGGTTCAACCAATTATCCTGCCTCAGCCTCCCAAGTAGCTGGGATTACAGGCGTACACCACCACACCCGGCTAATTTTTTGTATTTTTAGTAGAGATGGGGTTTCACCGTATTGGCCAGGCTGGTCTCGAACTCCTGACCTCAGGTGATCCACCGGCCTCGGCCTCCCTAAATGCTGGGATTACAGGCATGAGCCACAGTGCCCGGCCCATCCTTTACTTCCATACATTCAGCAGACATGCACACTGCGGAGCCAGGCGCCCGCTGGGTTCTAAGGACGACAGTGAGGAACGCAAGTGGCCTATGCCAGCAGAGGTGGCAGAACCTCCCAACGTGTCTCTGTGGCCATCCCTGTCCACAGGAGCCATTCCCCAGAGGGACTGCTGAGTGGCATTTTGAATATGCTAATCTGATTGTGTCACTCCTTGCTTAAAACCGCCCAGTGGCCTCCCCAGGCTCTAGGAACGACTCCTGTATTCTGGACAGCCCCTGAGTGAGGACAGAGAGCAGGTACAGGCACTCAGGAGAGAGTGTAGACTATGCCTGGGCAGGACTGACGGGCCTGGGAACACTCAGGCACAGACGCCTGGAGGCCGCTGGACAGGGGCACAGGGAGGCCGGAGGGGAAGCCACACGAGGTGGCGGCTCTATCACCGAAGAGTGCATGGCCCTGGGAGGCTGCAGAGAGCCAGGAGGGCCGGGACACACCCTGAGGGTGAGCTGGCCCACAGCAGCACAGGGGAGGGGCCACCTCTCTCCCTTCACACCCTGTGTGCTCGGAGCCATCCGATCGCCCAACGGCCTCCTTCCTTAAGCAGGCTGAAAGCATGAGAAAGGTGAGGAATCCCCTGAAACTGACAAACTGCTGCATATCTGCGCTCCGAGCACTCTGCCAAGGAGACGCCTGGGCCCACCAGGAAGGGACCCCCGGAAGCAGCCATTTCTGTCTGTCCCCAGCTCTACCCTCAGCTCCTGGAGGGGTGCCTGGCATATGGCACCTACTCTCTCAGTGTTGCCGAATGAACAAACGAATGAATGAATGAATCACTGGTCTAGATTGAGAGGAGACTGAAGGGTGCGGGGGCCTAGGGCACACAGTGGGTCACCTCCACCGTCGTCCTCCCGGAAGAACTCCTCGCTGTCATTGGCCGAGTGCGACTTCTTCATCTCAGCGATCCGGTTCCGCGGCACCTTCCTCTTGAGGGACGGAGAGAAGAAGGCGGGCCGGTTGTCCGCTCTGGGGTGGGGGGTGTGCTGAAGGAGGTCACCTGGAACAAGGAGCCAAAGTCACAAGAGCAGCAGAACAGCCCCCTACCTGGGGGTCCCAATGCCCCTCCTTTCCCACCTCAAACAACCCAACCCAGCTCCCAGGGAAGAGGGTACTCAGCCAGGTGGACCCAGGCCCCAGCTGGCCCATGCTAGGTGGGGCCTAGAGACTGGAAGATGCCCAGGGGCCAGCAGGCCACCTGGACACCAGTGCTGCCTGAGGAGGGACCAGGTTGCCACCTCTCATGACACAAGACCCCCCCTCCTCTGGGCCTCAAACACCGGATAGGGGTTGTTCAAGCACAAAGTAACAACAGCTGCTGACGCTCAGCAAGCGCCTGCCCCACACACAGACCCACCAAGCTTCCCAGCAACGTGAGACAGGGGCTAGCGCCAGTCCATCTGACAGATGGGGAAACTAGGGCAAAGACCGAGACCTTGGCTTGCCTGTGGTCAGCAAGCAGGCCAGCAGGTGCCCCGTCTTCTGTCCCCCAGGGCCACACTACTCACCCTACTGCTCAGGGCTGAAGTGGTCCCATCCCTCTCGCTCCCACCACCCATCATAGGAAGTACTGTGCTAAGTAGGTCTAGGTCTCTGTCTCCTCCTCCCCCACTTCTAGTCACATTTGGTTCTGTTCACCCAACATTCACACCCACTCAGGGCCAGGCAGGGACAGCACTAACAACAGACAGGCACATGGCAGGTCCCTGCCCTCAAGGAGCTCACAATCTGCTGGGGATGACAGACTCAGAGAGTGACAACCATAGACAGCATGCTCTGTGGAAACAGAGAAAGAGAAGCACAGGATACACAAAGCACAGAGGCAAAAGGGATCCACAGCCTGGGAAATCAGGGAAGGCTTCCTGGAGGAGACGCCGCTGGAGCTGGGTCTTGAAGGACGAGTAGGAGTTCGCCAGGTGAAGAAGGGGGGGGAAGGGCGTTCCAGGCAGAGGGAACTTGGCCCATCTCCTCCCTCCTCCCCATGCCAACAAGAATCTGAGGAGCAAGATGAGCTGGGACCGAGACTTCGGGAGCCCCGTCAGCCTCCTCGTCATGGCTCCGACATCCACCAAAGTCCTGGCAGCTGCTGGGCTCCAGACGGTGCTCCCACAGCCGGGGAAGGTTTTTAAAAGATAAGAGAAACAAACAGCAGCAACCACAACACAAAGAGTCGGCATGGATCACGCACGGGCTCCAGACGACCCCGCCGGAGGGGACAGGCAACAGCGGGAGCGCAGGTGGCGGTCCCCAGGGGCCAGCTCCGCTGCTGGCTGTGTGTCACCCTAGCATGTCCCTCCCCCTGAACCCCAGGGCCGCCCTGCCGCTAAGGCACCATGGGGTTTCACACCCCTCACAGCCACTCCCACTGGACGGACGGGAAAACGGAGACTCAGGCAGGTCCAGTGACCTATGGTCACTCAGCCCTCACGCTGTGGCTGGAGGCAGTACCCGGCTTTCTCCAGCCCAGAGCTCGGGCCATGTGTTCATAAGGACTTTCACACACACATTTTGTCAGAGTCCCAGCGGATCATATAGAACCAGGCCCTTTATCTCAGAAATGAGCTCAGAAATATAAAACACCTCATTTCAAAGAAGAGAGAGGCCCCTGCCTGGAATTGCTCACCCATCTTTGGAAAAAATAGCACTTGGTGTCTTTGGCTTATAAAACACTTTCATTGTAGAAGATTAAAAAAAAAAGGTATACACAAGAGAAAGAAAACCAACATCTGACCACCTGGAGATATGCATGGTTAAGATCTTTTTAGAATTAAAAGTGTAACAAATGCACACTGCCTCATCTCAGGCCCGCCTGCGGGGATGGACTGTTTACATTCCCACGCTAGGTCAACAGCAACAGCGACTACAGCGGCTGCCTCCTGGGAATCCTCCTGAGGGCCAAGCCCCGGACTCCTCAGAGCCTCCCATATAAATACTCAAGGGGCGGGCATCTGCATGCCCTATCTCTGGATGAGAAAACTGAGGCTCAGAGGGGAAAGAGACACATCCAACGTTATGAGAGCAGCAGGGCAGGATTCTGGCTGTGGGCAGCATCTCTCTTGGACAACAGATGGGCAAGACTGAGGCCGGACCTGTGCCCAGGGTGCCCCCTGCCCAGGTGCAGCACACCTGTCCTCTTCCAAGACCTACAACTCTGGGCAGCCCCTCTGGAAGACACGGGCTGAGCAAAGCAGCCAATGGGCTGGGGGCCTTCTCCCGTCTGTGCCCACCAAAGGCTTCGGGGGAACAAAGCTGCTGCTGACCTCACCCTCCCACCCTGGGGAAGGGGGGTGGCCTAGACAGAGCAGGGCCCCAAGTGCAGTGCTATCCCAAGAGAGCTCGTGACCTGCGGCAAGCTGGCAAATCTGGTTTCCAGGTCTGTGAGGCAGTAACGCCTCCCCTGCAGCAGTGCCTCATATAAACCGCTGGACAAGAGAAGAGCTGGGTGGTCTAGGCCTCTGCACGCTCTGGTTGACCCCCAGTCACCATCATCCCCAGCTTGACTCACCGGGGGAAGGCCGGCCATGTGCCCAAGCTCACCCAGCAGGTTCACCCAGGCAGGCGTCAAGGCCGGGCCTGGGTCCCTAGCCAGTCTCTTCTGCCCACTGGCCCTGTGGACTCAGTCTGGCTTTGCGGCATCTCAGAGGGGCAGAAAGAGTTCTGACCCAGCATCAACCTGCTGTGTGACCTTGGGCAGGCACAGCCCTTCAGGTCTGCAAGGCAGGAACGCCTCCCCCCACAGCAGCACCTCGTACAAACCGCTAGGCAAAGAGAAGGGCTGGGTGGTCCGGGCCTCTGCATGCTCAGCGCCTCAGCCTGCACACTGGTGGGTGGGGACGATGACACCTACGTCCCCAGGAGGCCGTGAGCACGGGGGAGACGGTGGGAAGTGAACCTGAGGGACGGGGAGGCCCCGCCCCCAGCCCTGCAGCCCTTACCCGCTCATGCATGGGCGAAGCTGGGCTGGAGTCCTCTTCGGTCCCACAGGGGACGTGTCGCCTGTGGACACTCGGCTGACAGCCATCTCAGCGTGACCCTTGCCCTGGGGGCCCTTCATACGCACAAACTCCATGTTGTTGTACTTGTAGAAGCCAAATGACATCTTCTGTGCCATGCGGGCGGCCACGCTCACCTGTGGGCCAGTGGGGGCAGCCCGAGTCAGGGAGGTGGGGGAGGCCTCCACGGGGCCCCTCCCCCAGGACATGAACAGCCAGGGTGACCATCTCTCAAGGAGTGACCCCGAGGGGCTGCCCAGGAGGGAGGGTCTGGGCCAGCAGGTGGGGCAGCTGGAAGGGACCCACACCCCTGCCTGGAACCCCTCCCAGCGCCCTAGGGAACCACACACCAGGCTGAAGACAGGGCCTCAGGCTGGCAGCGAGGCTGGTTGCGGGCGGATGGCACCCGCTGCAGGAGAATGGCCTGCCCACATCCGCTTGCTCAGTCAGGGGTGACTCAGCGCTCCCAGGGCCAGTCACAGGAAGCAAGAGCAGTAAGGGGGTGACAGCGACACCATCAGCTATCACTTCCCAGGAAATGAGAGACTGAGGAGGAAGTCCTGGCTCACATTTCAGATGAAGGCAAGTGGCCCTGTGGGCTGAGGCCGACCATGAAGGATGACGTTAGAGGGCAGGGAGCGCCTATGAGGAACCCCAAGGGGCTGCCAATGTCCCCAGTGGCCGACATCTCACAGAAGCAGGCTGGAAGGCCCCATGGTGTGGACCAAGGCGGGCTGTGGAGCCGCCATCCCGGGGCCTGGGAGAGCACCCACGAGGCTGCCCCGCACTCACCCGGTTGTCGTACACCTTCTTGAGCGCCTCGTAGCGGATGGAGCCCTGAAAGATGACCCCCTGGAACGTGTTGGTCTTGTCACTGGCCACCAGCTCCACACAGACCATCTCTCCTTCTCCCACAGTCATGTCACTGAACACCTGGGGCAGGGCACAAGAGACAGGGACGTGACCATCAGGGCCCACTGCCCACACCACAGCCCAACTGCCAGGGAGGGCTGCTCAGAAAACCCCATTTCGCAGGGGACAACTGGCTCCCTGCCCCACACACTCCCTGTGGCCCCATGCCCTCTGAGCCCCATGGGACAGGGACAGCCTCACATCAGGGCAGGGACAGAGCAGCAGGAGAGGAGAGGGACCCTTACGGTGACTCTGAGACTGGCAGAAGACGCATACCCTCATCATGGTTCACCAGGACTGTCGGTCACTGTCTGGGCCCCTCCATATCGTCTAGGGGTACCCGGCCCTGCCCGCCACACCTTCGAGGCTCCTGTGTGGCCAAAGGCTCGGTGGTGGCAGGGTGACCACCATCTGGGGCACAACACCAGACTAAGGTGCCACAGGGCCCATCCTGCCGCCTTTGCAAGTCATTGCTCCCCAGGGCCTGGTGCACAGGCTGCGAGCTTCGAGGTCACAAAGACTTAGATGCAAATCTCAGCTCTGCTCCGCACGAGCTGCATGAGCCTGGGGAGGGGACACGACCTCCCTGAGCCTGGGATCTTCCTGCAGACGCCCGCACCTTCCTCCTAAGTCCTCAGGGGCCCGAGCACCTTGGATGCGCACAAGGACCCCGACCAGGGCCTCGACAGAGGAGAGGCATGGGTGAGCAGTGCGGGGAGTGGGCATGGCCGGCTCTCCTCCCCACCCTCCCCAGCGCCCTGTGTTTCTCGGTGAGTCTCGTTCTGCCCAGGTCACTGTGGCTTGGCCCAGAAGACTCTGGAAGCCGCATCCCTCTTTGACATCCTAGGATTCCACGTCAGTGCGGGCATGGAGGTGCTGCTTTATAGTTTACAATGGCTCCTCCCACCCGGCAGCATTTCTTGTGGGAGTTTATGAGGCATCCTCCCACTCAGGAGCCTTCTGGTCTTCAGCCCTGACAGTAAGTAGGACAGATGATCATGACACTGATTTTACAGAGGAGGAAACGGAGGCTACGCCGGGTGAATTCACCTGCCCACAAGCAAACACTGGAAGAAAGAGAGCCACGTTTGCCTCAGCTGGACTCTTCGGGACTCCAAGCCACCCATGGCTTCCTGCCACACTAAGGCCTGGGGGGAGAAGTGCCTGACACCCATCTGCAAGAACGGGAAGCTGAGAGAGGCCTACATGGAGCTCACCTCCTCGAAGCTGTCGATCATGAAGAAGATGTTGGGGTAGCTGATCTTTGACTCCTCCCCCTTGCTGTCCATGGGGTGTTTACTGGGAGATGCAAACACTTGCTGGAAGAAAACAGATATGGAGGACAACTGAGGTCCCACCCCGCACACAGGCCCAGAGCCAGTCCAAGGATGGACCAGGGAGGCCACCAGCCCACAGCCAGTCCAAAGTCAGAGACCCGCCTGGAGGAGATGTGGGGGAGGAGCTGGTTCTGTGCTCCTCGCATGGGATACAGGACCCCAGGAGCCGAGCGGATTTCTGGAGTCAGACCCCTCACCTCAGGGGCAGAGAAGTAAGTGGGAGGAGGACTTCTCTCTCAAATGCTGGGCAGCCAGAGGCCTGCCATGCCCAGACTTAACTGGCAGTTAGGAGACTGGGGGCTCTAGCGCCAGGGCTCACCTGAGATTTCTTCTTATGAATGTGAATGTCCCCCACCGTCAGCACGTGTGCACACCGCACAGGTCACCATGTAGTCCAGCTGGAAGAGAGTACGGGTCAGCTTGCATGGAGGGGTCAGCTGTCCCTCACGGCCAATCAGCAGCCCCACCCATCCCACCCCATACCTTTTGCAGGATGAGATTCAGGCAGACGCTCTCCTCCCAGTCGATGTCAGGGTCTCCCAGTCCTGGCAGCTTCTTAGAGTCCCGCCGGTACACTTCCCACCTCCACCTCGGGCTCAGCCGCCTGCGAGGCCCAGGGCAGAAGTGAGTGCCCAGGGCCCACTGTGGCCCAGGCGTTCTCCTTGACTGCTATGCTGGGCAGGCATTAAGATGGACAAGGACTCCAATTTTTTATTTATTTTTTGTGACACTGTCTTGCTCTGTTGCCCAGGCTGGAGGGCAGTGGTGTAATCACAGCTCACTGTAGCCTCAACCTCCTGGGCTCAAATGATCCTCCCACCTCAGCCTCCCAAGCAGCTGCGACCACAGGCATATGCCACCACACCTGACTAACTTTTAAAATTTTTTGTACACATGGGGTTTCGCTATGTTGTCCGGGGGGCCTCGAACTCCTGGACTCAGGTGATCCTCCTGCCTTGGCCTCCCAAAGTGCTGGGATTATAGGCAGAGCCACCACAGCTGGCCTCAATTTCTTTTTATTTCTTTTTTTGAGACGGAGTCTCACTCTGTCACCCAGGCTGTAATGCAGCGGCGTGATCTTGGCTCACTGCAACCACCACCTCCTGGGTTCATGTGATTCTCCTGCCTCAGCCTCCCAAGTAGCTGGGATTACAGGCGTCTGCCACAACGCATGGCTAATTTGTTTGTATTTTTAGTAGAGACAGGGTTTCACCATGTTGGCCAGGCTGGTCTCCAACTCCTGACCTCAAGTGATCCACTCGCCTCAGCCTCCCAAAGTGTAGGGATTACAGGCATGAGCCACCATGCCCAGCCTGGCTTTCAATGTGGATGCAGCTGTGCTGGCTGGGGGCCTCTGGTCCTGGTCGCTCTCACAGACTTGGGCTCTGAGGGGCTGAGCACTGCTGGGTCTTCTTGCAGGTGCACAGGCCTGAGCCCCCCCAGGGGCAGAGAGCTGGGGTCTATGGAAAGAGGTGCAGGAGGCCAGCCTTGCCTAGGAGTGAGAAAAAGATGTCCCTGAGTGGGGACCTCCCACTTCCATCTGTGTGGTTCCACAAAGTCAGCCTGAGCCCCTGAGCTGAAAGTCCTCGGGCTCACAAGACTATTGTTCCTCTGGTCTCACTTCATTGACCTGTTCATTGGCTCTGCTCAGCAAATCGCTGTGGACTCAGTGAATGAAAGGCATGTGGGCATCATCGCACAACTGTTCAAGCCAGCAGCACAGCACGTGACAGGTGAAAGAGCACGCTCCCCGTCAGAAAGGGGCCCATGTGTGCACCAAAGCCAGGCCCAAGAGCCACTGGGAGCTGCCTGGTACTCCCCCAACAGGAGGGTGGCCAGGCCGCCATGGTACACTCTGCAGGCATTAGCAGCAGCGAGACCAGACAGATTACAACCACCTGTGTCAACAGGCATGACTCACAAACAGGACACAGAGAAAAACTTATACAACATGTACCGCCCAACTCCAAAGTACGATCTGTGAGAACAGGCAGAACCCACGCAACTCCACACACAGGAGCTATGAGAACAGGCAGAACCCACCCCAGCTTAACACGCAGGAGCTGCTGAGAACAGGCAGAACCCGCCCAGCTTCACACGCAGGAGCTGTGAGAACAGGCAGAACCCGCCTAGCTTCACAAGCAGGAGCTGTGAGAACAGGCAGAACCCCCTCGACTCCACATGCAGGAGCTGTGAGAACAGGCAGAACCCGCCTAGCTTCACAAGCAGGAGCTGTGAGAACAGGCAGAACGCCCTCGACTCCACATGCAGGAGCTGTGAGAACAGGCAGAACCCGCCTAGTTTCACAAGCAGGAGCTGTGAGAACAGGCAGAACCCCCTCGACTCCACATGCAGGAGCTGTGAGAACAGGCAGAAGCCGCCCAGCTCCGCACGCAGGAGCTGTGAGAACAGGCAGAAGCCACCGGGAAGTGTGAGGAGCCAGGGCAGCAGCTGCCTCAGGGGGAGGGTGAGCCCTGGGGTGGCGTGAGGGACCTCGGTGTTCTGGTCACACCCTGTGTCATGATATGGGGGCTGGTGAAACCAGGTGTTCACTCTGAGAAAAATCAAGCTGTCTACAAGTCTTTGTGTGTTTTTGTACATAGATGTCACACTGAAAACAATCTACCAAAAAGGAAATGGTGAGACTGGGGCAGGGCTTCGCCGCTGGCAAGCTGTGTGATCCTGGAAGCTTCCTCCCCCGTCTTTGAGCTTTGGTTTTCTGAGTGGGTGTGAAGACGACCTGCTCCCTAGGATGCTGAGGGCATCACGTGACCATGGCACAGGACTCGGGCCACCAGCACAGAGCCAGCTGCACACAGAGCCAGGTCACCTTGCTGCCAAAGGCACAGTGGGCTGCCCAGGAACACGAAGTGTTTTGTCCAGGGCTGGAGCAAACAGAGAGGGCAGGGAATCCAGGACACCCCCTCCCTGGGAAAGGCTGGATTGGGGATCTCCCCTTGGGCCCTGGAGCAGTGCGGATTCCTGGCATCCTGTGTCCCCCACACTGCAGCTCCTGCCCATCCACCCTCCCCTGCTAGGCACGGAGGCCTGGCTGGTTGCTATGGCGACTGGGTACCAGCAGGATGGGAATGGGAGGGGCGGAAAGCAGCCAGGCTGCTGCAGAGGACTTGCAGTGCACAGGCGCCTCTGCAGGGGCCCCCACCTCCGCCCATTGCTCAGGGTTTTTACCAGGAGGGTCTCCCCCGTCTCCCATCAGCGCCTCCAGACCGCCCCCTGCAGGCCACCCTCAAGTACTACCGCCCCAGCAAGCTGGAAAAATGCCAAGTTGGGTAGCCCCAAGACCCACCCTCGAGGCCCTGCAATCTCCATCAGCCTACTCTGGCAGGTCCCATGTGGCACACACCCTCCCAACTCTGCACACTTGGGTCCCTCCAAGGGACATATCCTCAGTCCACTGCTGTCCGCTCTCTGTCCTATAACCTGTCTGCCAGATGTCACCTTGTGCATCACCACCCAACCCCCTGCCCCACCAACCCTGCTCCTCTTCCCACGATCACAGCACTGATGGCTCCGTACCCCTGGCCATGCTGTCTGTCTGTCCCAACAGACTGGGGCCAGGTATGAGTCATTTCTGTGCTCCCAGCACTGAGTGGGAGCATTTACACAAGGCTCACAGTGGGTATTGAATGGAACATCTAGCATGTGACTAGCTGGACTGCCACCTGCTCCCATGGGACTCAGGCTTCCCTCACTGACCTCGACACCCCCAAATCTTCAGCAGAGCTCGGATGTGGCCCCATCCCCCTCTGCTCCACATTCCTCAGGCCTGCATCTAGGCCTGCGCTTTCTCAGTGGAGGGCTCTCACCTTTAACTTCTCTATCCAAGAAGGACCCCTTATCTGCTGTCCCTTTCTCCTCCCCACCTGGCCTAGCCAGGGTGCACACAACCCATCCTCCCACCTCCCTGCCTGCCCTCTTGACCAGAGTCGTGACCCCTTCGGAATCAAAATTCAAATTACAGCTCAGAGTGTCTCGAATGTGCCCGGTCCTCACTAGAGCCCCTGCTTGCAACAGACTCTGCCTTGGAGAAAGACCAGCAACTGGGGGGCAAAGGTTCTCTGCAACCTCAAGTCCAGTGGACGCTGACAGCCGGGGTGGATGGGCGGGGAGGGGCGAGGTCCACAGCCCCGGGGCGACGGAGGGCCTGAGCCTCCAAGTTCCAGCACCCATGGGTATGAGGAGTATCTCCTCCCGGAGCTGTGCTGAGGTTAGAGGAGCCTGTGCCCACCATGGGGGTCATGGGCAGTGAGGATTCCAAGGCACCAGCTGCCTCCCTGCCAAGGGCACTCATGTGGTCACGCCAACCCCAAACATCTCAGCCTCCCAGTGTCCACAGTGGGAGGACCCTCACCTTTCAGGGCACCTGCCCTGATCCCCTTCACCCCAGAGAGGAGATGACCTGGCAATGTCATACAGCAAACCGTGGGGACACAAGCCCAGCCTCGAAAGCTGCTCTCCCAACGGCACACCAGACAGGGTGGGCGTGGCAGCAGGTTCTGAGGGGCCCCAAGCCAGCTCTAGAGGGTTCTTACTCAGGGATCCGATCACGAGTCAAGCCTCTTCTTCATCCCTCCCAAAAAGCACCCTGCCTGCCTGAGTGTGGCTCCAGTCCCTGCCCACCCACCATTGAAACTGCTGTGCCAAGGCCACCAGCACTCCCTGGTACCAAATCCAATGGGCCTTTCAGACACAGCACCTCAATGGCTGCCCCCCACTTCTCTGGACCTCTCCTCCTGGGACGCACTTCCCTCTCCTGGCTCTTCCCCCATCTCTGGCCAGTTGCTCACAGTCTCCTGCTGGTTCCTCCTAGTGGGACTAGCTCAGGGCTCGGAGCTGGCATGCAGGCACCCAGGTCCGCCTACTTGCAGAAAATCCATCCCGCATGTGTTCAGGCTCAAGGAATGGGTCCAAGGCAAGGCCAGGCTCCAAGTACCCATTGCATGAGCCTCTGCCAGCAAACCATGGCCCCTGAGTCACAGAGCCAGGCAGGTTGCAAGTTCCAGACCTGACTCCATGGCCCTCTCATTTCTTGTTTTTAAAGGAAAACAAAAACATTTCCATGTGTGGCATATGGGGTTGCTTAGACATTTTACAAATTGCAAAAGCCTGTGAAAACCGGAGCGGGGAACACGCAAAACGTGTTTTATTGGCTCCTCCACGCGAGATTTAGTGGGTGAAATACCTCAGGGGAACCCCTTCATCTCCAAGCCCCCTTCCTCCTCTGTAAAACGGATAAGGACACCTACCCTGATGACCTGTTGGGACTTCACAATGAGGCCGAGAAGAGAGCTCAGCACTGTGTCTAGATCATGGAGAGGGCTCATAAGTGGAAGGTGTCGTCATCGTCACCACCACTGACCCAGGTCACCCTGCCATGGCCAAGGGAGGGCCCTGGGCTCTGGGGTGCAACCTTTGTTCTACCATCTACTGACTAATTGTAAGAGGCCAGCCACGTCAGCTGTCTCTGAATCTGTTTCCTCAAAGCTACGATGGTGACAGCAATCACTGCCCTTCAGGATCACAGTGAAGATGAATGACAATGTGACACCCAGCACATCCAGATTTGCGCATGAGACTGTCTACACAGTTCCTGGAATACAGTAGGTGCTCAATACCTATCACTCAACCTCTTTGATATTCATGAGCACTGCAGGAAAGCCCACATGCATGCTGACAGCAGACACCACAGGGTTGCTCAGTGCAAGGATGCAGGGGCAGGGGTGGGGGTCACTCACCTTCCTCCCGTCCGCACTGCTTTCGCTGCCGGAGTACGCCAGCTTCCGGCGCACGTAGAAAAGCATGTCGTCCTGCCGGGGAGCCCACTTCTCCATGAAGTAGGTGGAGAACATCCAAGTCCAGAAGACGATGCGGTCATCCTTGAAGCACCCTGCAGAGGGAGGCCAGACAGGAGTGAGGAAGGACGGCCACCCTGGCCCTTGCTGCATGGCCTTGGCCAAGCTGTGCCCCATCCCTGCATTTCTGGCCAGAAATTTTCGAGGGCTCTGAGATGCGCTGCCCCTCCCTCACCACCCCCGACCCCCACCCATGGAGCAACCAGAGGCTGGAAGACACCTCCCAGGAGGCCCAGTTCCTCCGCCCAGCAGTAGCCTGAGAGCCCGTGCTCCCAGCCCCACAGCTGAGCCCGACTCCAGCCTGGGGGATGAATCAGCAGCTTCGGTGGAAAAGGAAAATCCCAAGGAGCTGGGAACACCACTGGCCGGCTGCTGTCTGGGCTGGAAGCTGGGAAGGCTTGGTGGCGGGGGCGTTTGGAGAGGCAGGGCTCTCACCAACATCTCTCACCCCCACCCACTCTCCCCAGCTGCGGCAATCCCAACAGGGAACCCGACTTAAAGGGACAGCCGCCCTCCAGCCAGCCAAGGCTGCAGACAGGAACCGTGGGGGAGACAGCGCCTGCCCCTGAAAGCTTGCCAGCTTCATGCTCAGCTGAGCCTCATGGGGACTTCTTTCATTACAAAATGGTATTTCTTTATGAAAAATATATGTGTAATATTTTCCTGCAAAGGAGCAGCAGCCCACAGGCTTTGGTAGGGAAGATCTGGGTTTCTGTTCCTGTACAGCCACTTCGGAAGGGGGACAATGGGTGGGGCTCTGAGCCACAGGTTCCCTGGGGCACATGCAGACAAACCGAGACCACAGGCGCACAGCAGGATCCAGAGGTGAGTCAGTCCCCCTCTAGGCGATTCAGCACTTCAAAATATGCTGCCAAGCTCTCTCTCATCAACTCAGCAGGTTAAAGGCGGCTGCTTGCTTTCTCTCTTCCTCACTGACCACCGTGATCTAGTGCTGGTACTCAGGCTGGAACTAATCCTGACACTTGGAGATGGGGAACTAAGGGCCAGCGGTGCTGGGACCCTCTCTCGCCCTCACAGGCAAGCCAGTGGGCAACTAGGACTCCGCCATCAGCTGAGTCCAATGCAGAACAGCCCACCCCAGTCTTGGCTGATGTCAGCCACACCACTAACCAAAGAACCAAGGCTCGAGGCTAGCCCCTGCCCTTGGCCCTCTGCCCTTGGCCTAACAGTGTTTGCCCACCACTCTCATGCCCTGCCTGGCTCCTGGGTGCTAGGGCAGCGAGAGGGGAAGAAAGAGAAGGAGGCTTCATCGGTGAGGGGTCTGGGTCAGTGAGCCTTGTCAGCCTCCAGGGATGAGGGCTAGGAGAGCCCACGGGACTGCCAAGACCTGCCAAGACCTCCCAGGCTCATAGGCCCCGGTGGAGCCAAACATGTGCTGTCTGCAGAGTTGCTTTGAAACTCCTGCTGTGTCTCTGCAACAGGCAATGCCCAAGTCATGCCACTACAGACCCTGCAAAATTAAGCAAAGCGCTCTGACGACTCCTGGATAAACTCCAATTCTTCTTCACTTCCCCTTAACACTGTTCACTTTTAGTTCCCCTCTTAGAGCCCAAAAGAAAGCCTTTCACACAAACATGCCAAGGCTGCCCAAACCGATGGCTTCCTGGTCCCGTGGTGGTCACAGAAGCAACTCTGGCTGTGACAAGCAGATCAGTGACACAAGAGTGCACCATGGGTGCCACTCCCCTGGGTTAAGAAGTGCCCTTCCTCAGGTGGTCTCTTTTTATTCTTGAATAAAATGACATGGTAGTAGTACTTACAGCACCCAGACAACAACAGTGGTAACAACGACAACAATTACAGTTCCATCAGCTATGATCTGCTCACATGCTGGGCCCTGGCAAAAGCTCATGAGTGCTCCCCCATCACTCGACGGCTGATTAGCGCCCCAATGCACAGAGGAGGAAACTGACACTCAAGAGGTTACAGAACGTGCCCAAGTCTCACAGAGCCGGAAACGATAAAGTTCCCCGATCTGCCGGATCCCTACAGGCAGGTGCTCGAAACCTGATGAGAGGAAGCAACCAGTGAGGGCCTGGTGGCTGGCAGGGGCCTCAGGAGGAAAGTGCTGGAGATGCGCCCTGCATGATCCTCCAAGCCAGCGGGGTCCGACAGGGTCCCTTCCTGCTTTACCATGCTGAATGAACCCTTCACGGTTCCTTGCCACTGCACTCCAGGGCACTCCCACCCAGAGTCCAGTCTCCAGGCCCCAAGAGCCTGGGTCCCGGAGGCTGGTGAGTCCTGAGTCTCCCACCCACCAAGAGCCATACCCTGGGGGGCCAGGAGGGGGACAGCCACAGGGCACACACACAGTGTCCCAGGCCCAGTGATGGTCCTGCCTGCACATGCTCCCAGTCAAAACACACAGCGGCCACGTGGCCATCAGAAAACCCAATGGGCCCCACTGCTGCCACCACGCCATCCAGGTCAGCACCAGCTTGCTGGTGTACCAGCTGCCAGCCTGCATGCCCACCCTCCACACCACAGCTAGAGAAACTGCATTTAAAAGCTCCTTTCCTGCCTCCTCCCTTGGAAATTTACCTTTGAATTCAGAACAAAGTACAAAGTCCTCACAAAGTACTCCACATTGGACCCGCACCCCAGCTGCTCCCTGGCTGCCAGACAGCTGCCCCCAGTGATCTCAGGGCGCTCATGCACCTGCCCCTCCTCCACCTCCAAGTTTCTTCCCTAGGATCTCTGCACAGGCAGCTCCTTCTGGTCCTTCCAGCTCCAGTTTCAACGTCACCTTTTCAGAGGCCTCTCCTGACCCGACAGAAAAGGTGCCCTGGGGTCCTCCCTGTCGCAGCACCTTGTTTTGCTGCCGACACGGCCCTTATCACTACCTGGGTTCCTTAGCTGTCTGCTGTCTGTCCCCCAATGTACGAAAACATCCCAGGAACTCCGTCTTGATCACCAACAAACCTCAGTGCCCAGATCAGTGCCAGGCACATAATAGCACTCCATAAACACAGCTCGGATAAATGGATCATCCCAATTTCACAGGAAACAAGTGCCGGGAGGTGGGGCAACTTGTTCAGGCCCCTGAGCATGGACAGGGCCCAGCCAGGACTGCCCAGCTGAGGCCCGACCTCACCATGTAGAGCACAGGCCGTGGACTGGCCACCTGTCTCAGCCTCGGGCCCCTCTGCCTTAAGATCTCCCAGAGAAGCCCCATTCTCACACGAGGCGCAGGCTGAGCCCACCTTGCTTAGCTCTCCCCAGGCCTCACCCCACGGTGGAAAACGACACTAGGCTGCAAGGAGTTGGTGGGTCTACCGTGTACTGAACAGGCCTGAGTACTGCTAGACTCTTTCTCCCACAGGCAAACCCCTTCTCCCCTTCACCCTTTCCCAGGGCCTGCTGAACAAGAAATCTCCTGGGTCACAAGGTCTGGGAGCTGCTACTGCAGCACAGAGCCTCCTCGTCTCCAGTCTTCTCTGTCCCTTCTCCCTACCATCTTACCAGTCAGGGCTGCAGGTTTTCCCTACCCTCAAGCACAGTGGAGATTTGTGGAAGCAGATGTGGCCCCGAAAGCTGAGCCAGGCTCACTGTGGCAGCACCTCGGACAGTTCTGTGCCCGCACCTCGGACAGTTCTGTGCCCGCACCTCGGACAGTTCTGTGCCCGCGGGCCTGCCTTCCCTCCTGGGTCCTGTGGAGCCAGATTACTATCCAGTCTCCTGATCCGAGGCAGCCATGAACACTAAATCAGTCAATACTGACCCACTGGCTCCTAGGGGAAATACAGGGTTAGGGCCCTCTGGTCACTGATTGATTCAGCAACTCATTAATAACCTTGCTGTATGTGTGTTTCTCTTTTAAGATACCTTATTTAAGGCCAGATTCGGTGGCTCATGCCTGTAATCTCATCACTTCGGGAAGCCAAGGCAGGCAGATTACTTGAGGTCAGGAGTTCAAGACCAACCTGGTTAACATCACAAAACCCCGTCTCTACTAAAAATACAAAAATCGGCCAGACGTGGTGGCAGGCATCTGTAATCCCAGCTACTTGGGAGACTAAGGCTGAAGAATCACTTGAACCCAGAGGGCAGAGGTTGCGATGAGCTAAAATCACACCACTGCACTCCAGCCTGGGCAACAGAGCAAGACTCTGTCTCAAAACAAAAAACAAAAAAACAAGTACCTTATTTAATATATAGCTTATTCACTAACGTTGAACTCATGGCCAACAATAGACATTGAATGCAGCTCTTCTAACACGTGCATTTCTCCATGAAGGACATCACAGCCACCTTGTGCCCGGGACAGAGACAGTGCTCAGCCCAGGGCCATTTAAATCACGGACTAAAAGCACAAACAATGTAAAATACACAGCACCAACCAGACTGCAGAAAGGACACTTCTTTAGAGTAAGGACTAACATAAGAAGGTGAAGGTGGAGCATCGCCTCGTCCAACCTCAGCTGTTGGAACGTGTGTCAGGTAAGGGACTTTTTACCACTCAGTGAATGTCAGTCACTAACCCGGAAGTACCACGAGTACTGATTTTGAGGTTACAAATAAATTTCAGTGAGTAAGTGAATCTGTAAACGACGACAATGGTCTGGCCCAGGAAAACTCATATATGCCAGGAGTTATGGGGATCCGGCCGCCCTCCCCTGCCTCAAGCGAGCGACCTGCTTCTGTAAGTCGCTGTCTTCCGAACTCCAGAACTGGCAGAACCCTTTCCCAGGTGGGTGACTCCAGGGATGACCAGGGGAGAGGGAGTGCGGGAGGCGAGCACTAAGCCTGGGCCGCCCATGCCCCAACGTGGTGCCCGCCACCTCTGAGTTGCCACTGGTTGTCCTAATTCTGCACGACCCTGGATGAGTGACATAATGGCGCCAACAGCTCAACAGCAGCGAGGAGCGTGTGCCCTGCATCCTACAGTTTATTTATTTATTCATTTATTTTTGAGACGGAGTTTTGCTCTTGCCTCTCAGGCTGGAGTGCAATGGCACCATCTCGGCTCACTGCAACCTTGGCCTCCCAGGTTCAAGCGATTCTCCCACCTCAGCCTCCCAAGTAGCTGGGATTACGAGCATGCACCACCACGCCCAGCTAATTTTTTTGATTTTTTTTTTTTTTTTAGTAGAGATGGGGTGTCACCATGTTGGCCAGGCTGGTCTCAAACTCCTGACCTTAGGAAATCCGCCCGCCTCGGCCTCCCAAAGTGCTGGGATTACAGGTGTGAGCCGCCGCACCCCAGCCTACACCAGTTTATAAAGCTCTTTCGCCCACTGTCTTTTCAGATCCTCATGGCAACTTTATGAGGTGGGGACAACCTCAGCTTAGTTTCAAACTTTAGTCTTCATTTTCAACCAAAACTTGAGATTCTAGTGGCTAGATGATGTATGCAGGAGCTGAGACTCAAACCCAGCCCCTCTAACAGAGCCCACATCCTTCTTCTGGATAAGCCCTCATCCTTATCCTTAGCCTGGCCCTGCACAATGATTTTCCCAGCTATGTTACAAATGCAGAAACTGAGGGAACCAGGGGGGTCGCCTGGTGAACAGCTAAGAAAGCAACTTAGGCTTTCAAACCTCCCCTTCCCTAAACTTCTGAGTCCCCTATGGGGTGGGGGTGGGGGCGCTCACAGGGGCCACTTGAGCCCTGAAGCACCCTCAGGGCTTCCTGGGATATCCTAAGAACCCCTAGAAGAACTTTGGACAAGAGCTTCACGCACAGGGGCTGTGGGGTCCGCTTCCCAGCCGAATGCCAATTTAACATAATTTAATTATTTTCCACGGAGATGGTTCTTCAGAGGTACACTGAAAAGGAAGAGAAATGTTTATCTTTCAAGGCCTTTCACATGAATCCAATCGCAATACGGGATGGGGGAGACTTCCTCAGACTGGAGGTTCAAGAGCAGACTGGATTCCCCCTTCCCGATGCACTGCCCACATGGGTCAGTTACTTAAGCTCTCAACCTTCAGTTTCCTCATCAGGAAAATCAGAGCTGCTGCCTCCTATGGTTACCATAGAGACCAAATGAGATCCCACACAGTGCTCAGGAGTGCAACAGGCACTTAGAAACGATGAGTGACAACTGCCACAGTGGTTCCTATGACAACCTGGAATATTTTCCATTAACCAGACCCTGGGAATAATCATGAATTAGATTTTAGAAGGCATTCCCTGAAACCCATGCCAATCCTTTTCTAAACCATTAAACCACACAAATTAAGCAAACCCTAATTAAAATAGTTTATAGCCATTAAAAATGACGGTTCTATATTAAATAGAGGAAAATGTCCAAGAGCTGTGCCCCAAAAAAGTGTATTAGCACAGCAGGACAAGAGGTGATTTTTTTTTCTTTTTTTTTGAGACGGAGTCTCACTGTCACCCAGGTTGGAGTGCAGTGGCGTGATCTTGGCTCACTGCAACCTCCGTTTCCTGGGCCCAAGTCATCCTCCTGCCTCAGCCTCCTGAGTAGCTGGAATCATAGACATGGAGCACCAGGCCCAGCTAATTTTTGTATTTTTGGTAGAGACGAGTTTCACCATGTTGCCCAGGCTGGTCTCGCACTCCTGAGCTCCAGCGATCCCCCAGCCTTGGCCTCCCAAAGTGCTGGGATTACACGCATGAACCACCTCTCCCGGGCCAAGAAGTGATTTTGAGAAGGCAATTCTACCAGATCTACAAGAAACAGGCCCCTAGCTTCAGGGCTACTCACACAACTTTAGAGCCTAAGAAATATGCCAATTCTTTTTCACAAGGAGGCATAGTATTGATTTCAAAGACCACACACACAGAAAATTACAGACTAATCTCACTTATGGATGTCAAGACAAAAATCTTAAATATAGTATTTAAAAGACTCCATTAACTTATTAAAAATATATGCCATTGGCCAAGCAAGATTTAATCAGGAATAAAGAATGGGCTCAATGGCTCATGTCTTTAATCCCAGCACTTTGATCATTATGTTCGCTGCTATACACTTAGTTTCCAGAATAGTTTCTGGCAGACAGGAAATAAGAAATATTTGCAAATGGAAGAAATGAAATGAATTAAGTAATTAACAAAAGCAAGGTGGTATCAGTACATGATTGGACAGATCAGTGGAATAGAATAGAAAGCAAAAACACCTAACTCAAACACAAAATAACCGAGTTTTTTGGGTTTGTTTTTTTTTGAGATGGAGTCTTACTCTTGTTGCCCAAGATGGAGTGCAGTGGCGTGATCTCAGCTCACTGCAAACTTTGCCTCCCAGGTTCAAGCAATTCTCCTACCTCAGCCTCCTGAGTAGCTGGGATTACAGGCGTGTGCCACCACGCCTGGCTAATTTTTCTATTTTAGTATAGATGGAGTTTCACCATAGTGGCCAAGCTGGTCTTGAACTCCTGACTTCAGGTGATCCGCTCCCCTCGGCCTCCCAAAGTGCTAGGATTATAGGAGTGAGCCACCGCGCCTGGCCAAGAGTTTTTACAAAGATAGCGCTTCAGATCAACAGGATGCAGATTCTTCTTCCACACTTGGTTTTGGGACAAGTGACTTGCCGAGGAAAAAGAATAAGGTTGGGTCCCTGCTCAAGCCAAAATAAATTCCAAACAGATCAAAACTTCTAATGTTAAAAGGAAAACTATAAAAAAGAAAAGCCATGAGAGGATTTTTATTCCCTCAGAGAGAGAATAAAATATGTTTCTAAGGAGAACATAAGGGTCATTAAGGAAAAGAATGATCAATCAAACTACATAAAAATTTTAAATTTCTCT
>JAZHEH010000495.1:0-59435 GCA_036589455.1 Ateles fusciceps | reverse complement strand
AGACTGGCTCTGCTCACAGTGGAAAGAGGATGGGTACCAGGCCTGAGATTGTGGGAGTGTCATTACCCTCTGGGAGTCTCCGGCAGATCACCGTCTTGGGCTTTCCCTGACCCCACCCTCATCCCCAAGTTGTTAGTGCATCTCTCTTCTGGGTGTCTTTCTTTCCTCAAACGTCGATGGTGTTGATGGATGGTGACTTTTCTGTGAAAGAAAATGGACCGAGCCTTAATTTCAGGAAGGTAAAAGCTGCAACCCTTTCTCTCCCAGCCTCCCTCATCCCAGGTCTTCCATTTTCATCTTTTTCTGGCCCTCTCTGACATTCTTCCTCTCCCTGGCTGCCCCTCAGGGGTAAAGTACCCTTTTCGTCCTCATTGGCCCCCCACATCACCTGTCTTGTCCCCCAATGGCCTTCCCTGAGGACTCTGTTCTGCCCCCTTTCCCCTTCTCCTTGGGATTGTTGTTGGAGTCGTTGTCCTTGATGATGTCATACTCACGGCAGAACAGCCCAATTACAGCTGAAACACAATACAGTCTGAGCTTTCATCTCTACCCCTTCCCCCCCAGGGAGATACCCACATAGCTTCTAGAAAAATCCATGAAGAACATCCTGAATTCCTGGTGCCCAGTGCAGTCCTCCTCTCTGGGCTCTCAAAAGCCTCCTCTTCCTCTCTTCAAACTTTGAATCATCCCTCCTCAAGTAAGTATCTCCCCCACTCCATTTCTTTCATTTTTTTTTTCTTTGACTCAGAGTCTCACCTGTCATCCAGGCTGGGGTGCAGTGGCACCATCTCGGCTCACTGCAACTTCCTCCTCCTGAGTTCAAGCGATTTTCCTGCCTCAGCCTCCTGAGTAGCTGGGATAACAGGTGCTCTCCACCACACCCAACTAATTTTTGTATTTTTAGTAGAGATGGGGTTTCACTATGTTGGCCAGGCTGGTCTTGAACTCCTGACCTCAGGTGATCTGCCTGCCTCGGCCTCCCAAAGTGCTGGAATTACAGGTGTGAGCCACCGTGACTGGCCTATTTCTCTCACTTCTTTTTCTCCCTGACAACCTTTGCCACCTCCCCACCTTTACTGAGTCCCTGGTCCCCTGTCTAGCTGCTTACTCACCAGCCCACATGAGCAACACCACCACAATGATGACCACTTCCCCAGTCTGCAGTGGTCGCTCTCCATCAAGACCCTCCACTGTGATGTCACCTGAGAAGGGAGAAGGCAGACTCCAGGTTACAGGGGGAATAGCTCTCTGTGCAGACATATGCAGGATGGAGATGCTGGGGATTAGAGAGGGCAGACCCATCACAATGTTGCCCTTGGAGTGTACAGTAGCCCCTCTGTGGGAGGAAGCCATTGGTGGACAGGTGGTTAGCAACCAAAAAACAGATGGCTGCAGGTTAATTACTCACTCATGCAGGCTGCAGCTGATGTGAAGTTGGGTAACAGGAAGCTAAGAAGCCCTTCCTCTGAACAACTCAATACCAGCCTGTCTATACCCAGTCCCCCTTCCCCACCTGCTTTTCCTTCCTTTCCTGGCAGTACAATATTATGAATTGATTAATAAATGAATTAAATCATCCTATTCACCTCAGCTAGACTGTTTCTTGTCTTGGGGAAGTAAGAGGCTGCAAGCCGGGTAAGCAGCCAGAGAATCCTATAGCACAGACCCTCACCTGGGCTGGAGCTGTTTGAAGGTAGCCGGTCAGAACCCTTGAGAGTTCGGAAGTGCACCCGGGGCCCTGGGGGGCTCTCTCCCCGAAGGCCGATGCTCCTGACCTGCACTGTGTAGTCACTGTCTTCAGCCAGGCCCCAGAGGGCACAAGCCCGGGTGGTGGTGTTCACCTCCCGAATCACACGCTGCCCGGGGCCATTCTGCCGCTGCAGGGAGATGAGAGGAGAGGAGGACAGCCTCAACCCAGAGCCAGGCCACAAGGCTCAACCGAGACTCTTCAACATCCAAGCACTCCGGGGGAGTAGCATGAAAAGGGCAGCCTGAGGTAGGATAGCCTGCTTCCAGATCCCCCACCTAAGTGAAGGAATGTGCAGAAATCCAAGGACACAGGTTGGGGGAGCAGAAGGGTGATTCATACTTGCTGGGAAATGGAGTAGCCAATGACGATGTTGCCTTCTGGGACGTCCCAGGACACAGTGGCCGAGTTGGCTCTGAGGTGAGTGACTGTCACATTCACAGGAGAGGGAGGCCGGTCTGCGGGAGCCAGGGTGTTAACAGGTTCACCCTCTGATTAGCTTTGGTTGACCCTCAGCCCCGTTCCCCTTTACTCACCAGCTCGCACAAAGCCCAGGTCACAGCTGACCAGCAGGAGGACCGTGGGGCTTAGATATGGGGAAAGGGGCATCAGCGAAGCCATGTCCCCCACCGAGTCCGCTGGGGGGGGGGGGGGGCACTGGGGCATCCGCTTGACATCCAGGCGGGGCTCCTGGAGGTGGCAGGAGTTGTCGGGGGTCAAGGACTGCCCAGAACGCCCGGGGGTGGGGGGGGGCAGCACCTCTCCTGGGCTCCCCCACAACTCACAATAGCCCTATCTTCCCCGTGTTCTCCCGCCCCGCATTGCCCGGGCGCCCCCAGAGCGCTGTCAGCCCTGCCCACACCCACCTCCGCCGGTCCTCGCGGTCGGTCAGGCCTCCGGGGGCTGCTCGGTGTCCAGAGGGCGGCCCATCGCCCGACTCCGTGGCACTGCTCCTACCCCATCCTGGCGCGGGCCCGGCGAGGCGGGCAGCGCGGGGCCGAGCTGCGGGAGGAGCGGGCGCGGGTCTGCGGAGCCCCCAGAGCTCGGGCGGGCGGGGGAGTCTGTCCCGGAGCAGGGGGCGTTGCCCGGACGCTGGCCTGGGTCTGCGGTGCGGGAGGCTGCGCGGCGGCCTCCGCCCGCCCCTGCAGCGGGATGTGACCGTCCCGGAGAAGCCAGCCGCCACCTTCTGCAGCGCTGGCCCCGCTCGCTCCGCCGCAGCCCGACCGGGACGCGCGGGCCCGCCCCGCCCCGCCGGGGTTCTGGCCGCCGTCATTCCCCTCCAGCCCCCCACCCCCGTCCTCTCGGGGCTCCTCCCACGACCCTCCCAATGGCGCTTCTGGGGCCCCCATCCCTTATCCCTTCTCTCTCCCCAGCTCAGGTGGAGGAGCGGGCGGGGACGTGGGGAGAGGCTCGGGTGCGAGGGTCTCCAGCGCCTGGGAGATCCCCTTCCTCCCCGCGTGGAAGAGCCAAATTGGGAGGAGGAATTCCACCTCCAGTGCCCGAGGAGCTAAGAGGAGAGGGGACAGAGTGATGATGGAGATAATAATTGCTTTAACAATCCCTTACTTGTAGACTGCGTCAGCTTTTAAGTCTCTTTCCCATTCATAATCTGATTTAATTCCGTTCGCTTTCTCATTCATTCTTTCATTTATTCAGCATTGAGCATCTCTAATGTGTCTAGTTAAAACCTGGAGATACAGAGATTGTTAAGAGTGTTGGGCTTCTAGGGAGAATCAAAGCTCAGAGACCTATGGCTTTTTAAAAAAAATTGTTATTCCTTTCTTTTCGTCTTGTTTTTGTTTTTGTTTTTCTAAAGCTCTGCCACTTACGGTGTGGTTTTGGAGAAACTGGTTTATCTGTGCCGCAGGTTTCCCACCTGTAAAGCAAAGCGAGTGAAACCTCACAGGGTTGTTGTGAGGCTCAAATGAGACAATGTTGGGGAGAGATCTTTATAAATCTCACAACACTGTGTGAATGGATGATGATTGTATATTTGCACCAATTTGTTAGTTACCTCCTTTGTTTAATAAACATGTAAGCTCTTACATTATTTTATGCTTTGGTTGAGCTTGAAATCTGGAGTGAGAACCTGGGTGTGAGTCCCAATTTGTCTGGCTGTGTGATCTTAAGCAACCAACTCCACTACTCTGAGCCTGTTCATCATCTGAAAAATGAAGTTGTCAGTATTGACCAACATCTTAGTGTTGGTGTATCCCATGAAATACTGTCTGTGAAAAGTGTGTTGTTCAGTGTAAATAGATGCTGGCTAACATTGTGTTTAGGGCAGATCCTTTGGTTTCTAATTCTCAATGCGGTATTTCTGTCTCTGTGGCATTTTTCCGGCTGTAATGTCCAGTACAGTGTGTGCACACTTGGGGCTCAGAAGCGTCTGCTGCCTTCCTTTCTGAGAGGAGAGGGTAAAACGGGACCAGTGGGACTGTGCCTGCGGAGCATGTGATCAAGTCATGGGCCAGGTCCTCGGACTTCTTCTGACCTGGCCACCCTGATCTCTGGCCTCAGAGGACACCTGCCCAGGGATTCACTGGTCTGGGTGTTGTCCTGCACTTCCAAGCTCTAGGTCCTCCAGAGAAGAGGGCATTGTCCCTGTAGGGCAAGAGTCATGAGCCTCAGGTCTTCCGCTTCAGGGGCCAAAGCAGAGGCTGGGGAGTCAGGGTGCATGCAAGGAGGAGTTTCCCTGAGGTTACCAGCGAGCTGGGGGCCTAGTGACCAGGAAAGGGTGGTGCAGGCAGTGGTACAGGGGGTAGTGCCCTGAGAGCCCAGGGTGCTTGGGTTAATCATCACTGTGGCTCAGATAAGGCCCTGCCAACTGGAAGCAGAGTCACTGTGACCAGAGGGGTTTGTGTGGCTGAAGAGGCAGGCAGAACAGTGTATTCACAGCGCGGGACCATGCCAGCCACAAAACGGTTTCAACATGTCATTGAGACCCCAGAGCCTGGCAAGTGGGAGGTGAGACTCCTTCTACATGTTGGCTTTCTGTGCTGATTCCTAGAATTATTTTTCATCCAGTCTTCCCTCCACTCTGGGTTTCTGCTCACCTCTTTTTCCTTCCTGATGTTCTTTCCCTAATATGCCCAGAGTAGCAAGTACAGGCTGAGTTTCTGGTGTGGTTGTGTGTGTGTGTGTGTGTGTGTGTGCATGTGTGTGTGTGAGTCCAAACTCTATGCCTGCTGCCACTCCCACCTCTAGCTCAGCAGGCATGAATGAAGCTGTGGCTTCCTGCTCCTTCCTTGTCCCCCTCTTCCTTCTAGTTGTCTGGGTATGAGGCAGCTGTGCCAATCACAGAGAAGTCAAATCCACTGACCCGGGACCTAGACAAAGCAGATGCTGAGAAAATTGTTCGACTGCTGGGGCAATGTGATGCTGAGATCTTCCAGGAGGAGGGGCAAGCCCTGCCCACATACCAGGTAACCCAGACCCATGCCCTGCACCCTGCAAATAAACATGCCAACCCCAATCCCACCTCTGCCCTCCCTGACCATGGCTCCTAATATTGGAAACCCTGAGACCCCCTCCCCCATCCGCCGTCCTCCTCTTCTTGGCTTCTGATCCTGCCTTTCCCTGCAGAGACTCTACAGCGAATCCATTCTGACCACCATGGTACAAGTGGCTGGGAAAGTTCAGGAAGTGCTGAAGGTACTAACCTTCCTTCTGCTCCCTGCCTCAACTTTTCTGTTTCCCTCTTTCTCTTTCTTTGGTCTCTATTTCTCACTTTTATAGATCTCATTCTCCTTTCTCCCTTTTGGATGCTTATTTTCGTCTTATTATTAATAGTAACTCATCTGCTTAATACTTTATAATTGATAATCTACTTTCACAGCTATTACCCTCACAAAAACCTGTGAAGTTGATATGATTTCTGTTTGTTTGTTTTTATCAGATGAAAAAACAAAGACTTAGAAAGGTAATCACTGTAGCTTGCTCAAAGACACCCCAGCTAATAATTGCTGGATAATGCTGCTTTTATTATGTACTTTTATTTAGATGACAAAGATGCTTTCAGTTCTTTCTGGGATAAGTAAGGATTTGAATGAGTAGTGGAGCAAGACGTGGGAGTCAAACTGGTTTCTCTAATCCGCTGTTCTTTTTGCTACACTACATTGCATGCATTTGTTCAATTTTGTGATGAGAGGAGGAATAAGGAGTCTTTTCAGTTCCTCTTGCATTACTGACAAAGAATATGCTTCCCCCAACCTGAGCCAGGCCCTGGTGATACATGCCTTTTCCTTCTTCAGGAGCCAGATGGGGGGCTGGTTGTATTGAGTGGGAGGGGGGACCTCTGGCCGGATGGCATTCCTCATGTCGGTGAGTACCCTAGTCCCCGGTTTTCTTCCCTCTCTACTTTTTGAGGTGACCTTCAGGACCATAAAGATCATCATAACTGAGCTCCCAGGTGCCCCCCTCACTAGACCTGGACTCCAAGCCTGGCTCACTCTCTCTTCCAAAAGCTAGGCGTCACCATGAAGTCCCATTTCTCCTGAGCCCATCTGAGTCCCACCAGTCTGTTGTCAATGTCTCTACATCCCATGCACCGCCAACTAATCATCCCCAAGTGGCAGCTTTAAGTGCCAGATTCCATGTAGGACTGGGTTAAGCACTGGTCTAAGAGAATCATTATATAGTCCCTGTCCTCTAGGAGTTGAAAATCCAAGATAATTGTTTCTTCTCTGTCATTACTCCTTCACATCCTCTCCCCCTTGACAGGTGTCCTTTAATCAGCTGATGAAGGGTCTGGGACAGAAACCTCTTTACACCTACCTCATTGCAGGGGGTGACAGGTAAGCCAAGTTAGGCTGTGAATATTTTGTTTGGCCTGAATAGTGCTTCTTAGAAATTGAGTTGAATGTCTTTAGGTAGAGATTGTGTCCAGCTTGCCTTAGTCCCCCCCATTCCTTATTGCCTTACACTTGGTCCACTTTACATACTTATGTCGCCTGACCGGCTGTTGTAGGTATTTGGGTTTTTCAACTCTATGGGGTGTCTGTCATGGTGCCCAACAAACAGTGGGCGCTCATTCAATGATAGTTTTCCCTTTATTCCCATCTCTTGATGTAGCCTGCCTAATAAATCATAGGCTTCTGCTTCCCAGCCAGTGCCACTGACCTTGAGTCTGTCCTCTTAGGTCTGTGGTGGCCTCTAGGGAGGGGGGGGGACAGAAGATAGTGCCTTGCACGGGATTGAGGAACTGAAGAAGGTCTGTGCTTCCCACTGACACTTGACCAGAGACCTCTATCTGTTCCTTCTCATGGGGACATAAAAACCCCAGCATTTAGCCAAAGCCTATTCCCTCCCTCCCCCTCTTCCTGGCCCTGATATCCTCACACAGTAGCTTTGTGCCCTGGAATCCTCCCAGTTACACTGCATTGTCCATCCTCCTTTCCTAGGTGGCTGCCGGAAAGAAGAGGGTGCTTGTCATTGGCATTTCTGTGGGACTCTCTGTAAGTAGAAAGATGGGTTGAGTGGATGAATTTTAGAGAGAGGAAGTGAGCGGGGATGGAAGAGCATGGAAGATAGATCAATGAGGTGGGTGCTAGAAAGCAGGAAGTTTGCTCAAGGAATTTTGGTTTTCATTTCACTAACTTGGATCGATTTGTATGAATGTGGGAAGATGGGGAAGGGATTCTATTTCAGAATAACTGTTATCAATCAATCAACAACTAAGATGGGTGGACTAGCCCAGGGATAAGTGAATTATACTGGCTGGCCAATGCAGCCAGCTGCCTGTTTTTTAAAATACATTTTTTTTTTTGTTTGTTTGAGATGGAGTCTCGCTCTGTCACCCAGGCTGGAGTGCAATGGCGTGATCTTGGCTCACTGTAGCCTTCACCTCCCAAGTTCAAGTGATTCTCCTGCCTCAGCCTCCAGAAAAGCTGGGATTATAGGTGTCCACCACCATATCCAGCTAATTTTTACATTTTTAATAGAGACAGGGTTTCACCATGTTGTCCAGGTTGATCTCAAACTCCTGACCTCAAGTGATCTGCCTGCCTCAGCTTCCCAAAGTGCTGGGATTACAGGCATAAGCCACTGTGCCTGACCCTAAAATAAAGTATTTTTTTTTTTTTTTGAGGTGGAGTCTCCCTCTGTCTCCCAGGCTGGAGTGCAGTGGCACGATCTTGGCTCACTGTAGTCTCCGCCTCCTGGGTCAAGCGATTCTCCTGCCTCAGTCTCCCAAGTAACTGGAATTACAGGCACATGCCACCATGCCTGGATAATTTTGTATTTTTAGTAGAGACAGGGTTTCACCATGTTGGCCAGGCTGGTCTTGAACTCCTGACCTCAAGTGATCTGCCCACCTTGGCCTCCCAAAGTGCTGGGTTTATAGGCATGAGCCACCGTGTCCAGCCCCTAAAATAAAGTTTTATTGAAACACAGCTATTTTTGTTTACATATGGTCTAGGGCCTCTATCATGCTATAGCCATAGGGTTGAGTAGTTGGACAGAGACCATAGGTCCACAAACCCTAAAGTATTTATTATCTGGCCTTTTACAGAAAAATATGGCCCTAGACTAGTCCCTTGCTACTTACAGTATGGTACCTGTACCAGCAACATCAGTGTCACCTGAAACTTGTTAGAAATGCAAAATCTCAAGCCCCATTCCAGACCTACTGAGCATTTTAACAAGATTACCAGGTAGTTTGAAAAGCACTGAGCCGATGACTCCAAGTTTCCTCTCAATTCTGCAGCTCTCTGGCTCTAAGAATTCACTGAGCAGAAACTAGATCCCACCAGTGTTATATATGGAAGGAAACACACAAAGAGAAGAGGATATTGACTTCAAAGAGCTTACAATTTAGTTCAGTAGTATTCCAACTTTACCATGCAGATTTCCTTGGAGTACTTGTTAAAAATGCTCCTCCTTCAAATTTGGATCCAGTAGTTTGTAACTGTACCTAGGAATCTGCATTTTGAACAAGCATTCTGAAGGATTCTGATGCACTTGAGCCTCGGGCACCACTCAGAGTAATGACCCCTCATCATGCCCTTCTCTCTCTTCACCATCAGGCTCCCTTTGTGGCAGGCCAGATGGACTACTGCATGAACAACACCGCTGTCTCTTGCCAGTCCTGGTTGGCTTCAATCCAGTGAGCATGGCCAGGTGAGCCTTCTGGAATGACTGGCCAGCCCTGGGGCAGGCTGGAAGGGAACATGTCAAAGTCTATAGTACAACCACAAGGGAGAAAACGATGACTATAGTCTTGTTCACCAAATCTCAGAATATTAAATATGGAGTGCCCCTAAGCTTACAAGGTTTTTTTGTTGGTGAAATTATTATTTTCTTGCTTCAGAAAGGATTAAAGGCAACTTATAAAGGATGCATAAAATATAAAATAGCTTACATTCAAAACAGGGAGTGAAGAGGCAAGAAAAACCAGAGATTAAAATGGAGGAGAAAATGGGGTCAGGAAGATGCATACCACAAAGATTTGTGCTTTCGTTTGGGGGTGAGCTCCAAGCACCTTTTCAAAGTAGCAGTAGTGGGTGCTAGACGGCTCCCTACTCTTCTTTGTCCAGCTCCCTTATTTAGTGCCCATTCTCTCTCATCATTCCTGGCACCCCTTTGCTCCCCCGAGGCTCCTCAGATCTCTCGCCCTCTTCCCTTCCCCTGAGAGCCCTTCATTCCCAAATCACCTCCCTCTTATATTTTCTATGTCAGTGGTCACTCTGATCTCAGAATAAGTCAACATATTAAACCAGTAGTGCTCAGATGTGGTTCTGTGCATGAGCTGCCTGGGGAATGTTACAAAAAAATAAAGAAGATTCTTAGTTCCTTGTGTAAGAGGTCTGATTTTGTAGGTTTTGAGTAAGGCCCCGAAATATCTATTTTTTGAAAGCATCCCTGGAGATTCTGATGCACAGCCAGGTTTGGGGAACTCTGCTAAATAAACCATTGGAGTGGGCCACCTGACAAAGCTGAGGGCTTCCTGACACCAGAGGGATGCGGCAGAGGCTTGTTGATGGTTTTAGAGCAGCTTTTTGCATTTAGTGGTGGTCTTGGGAAGGGAGACCAGCGGGTTTTTTGAAGGTGCTTTTTCACCTCCCAGATTCTAGGCTGTATAATTCATGCAATGGTGTAAATGAATCTGAAATACCCTAACCCTGATCCTTTTCATGGAGGGCTCTCCTTCACCAAAAATGTATCTGCTGCAGTGGATGCTAATTTCAGGCCCTATGACTAAGTGAAATGAAGAATTTCAAACAACGTAGGCGTGGAGATCTTCCAGTTGTTCCTTAAATCGGTGGCTCCCAAAATTGGCTGATTTTCAGAGTCATCTGGGAAGCTTTAAAAAAATACAGGTTTTTGGGCCCCACTCCAGAACTACTGAATCTGAATCTTAGGGTGGATGTGGTACCCAGAAATGGGTAGTTATTAAAAAACAAAACTCCCCAGATGATTTGGATGCCCAGCTGTGTTTAGGAATCTAGACGTTAAACCACACAGTATGAACCTGTCTCTGCTTTCCGCTTTAGTCTCCTCTTTCTTAGGTCTCTAGCAAGTTTCAGAAACAGTTTGAGGACAAATGACAGGAGACATTTTATACAACGGGCATGAAATATGTGAAACTCATCTGCCCTAGAAGTGATACAAAAATAGTTCATGAAGGGATGGAAACTTTGCAGGATGGGATGATAAGGCGAAATTTGGGGGTGCCATGTACAGAGGTAACTAACTCTTTGAGGTCCTGCCATAATGGGCGATTCACAAATTATGCCCTAGCAAAGCCAGTAGAAATCAACTAAAGAAGATCCTCATTCTTTGAGATTCCATGATTTGTAATTAAGCAGATAACAAGTCTGCCTCATTAACACATTGATTTGTTCCTGATTAATTCATTCAAGGAATGTTTGACAACTGTGCGGGGCTACACCTACCTTGCAGCTTGGTTCCCTCACCGTTATCCCCTCCCTCCAGTACTGAGGGTTCATTCTTTGGAGGGATTTCCAGAATGTATTTCCATGAGTGAGAGGGCTTCTGATGGACCCTAAGATGGAAAATAAGGTGGCAACTTTGACATTTGAATGACAGGCGTTCCCTAAGGGACCTGCAGAGGGTGAGGTTAGTGTGGCCATGGCATTGGGGCTTATGCAAGACAGTTTGGGTCTCAGGCTGGAACTTCAAACTTGAGTGTTGGCTTTGCTCTGGGCTTGAGGTGCTGAATGTTTTATTAACCCGGTCCTCGGGGTTCGGGACACAGTGCCTCTAAAAGCTCCAAAGCATACGTCTGTGTGAAGTTGTTGACCTCTGACCTCAATCCCAATGCAGTCTTTGATCATGACTCCCAGCTGAGGCCCTTCTTTGAAATCCTCATAGACAATCTCCCTAACTGTGTCTCTCTGGACCCCAGAAATGACCCCATTGAAGACTGGAGTTCAACATTCCGACAAGTGGCAGAGCGGATGCAGAAAATGCAGGAGAAACAGAAAGCTTTTGTGCTCAATCCTGCCATCGGGGTAGGTCTTCTCCTTTTGCTATATTCTGCAACCCCCCCAACGCCTGGGAACTGCTTGCCACTTCCTTGGTGCCTCTGATTTTAGGTTCTGTTACATCTTGTTTAAATTCCTGAGGCATTGTGAGTCAGCTAAAATGTTATAAACCAAATCCTATTTTCCCATTTACTTTTTCACCTTAAGATATTTCATCTTAATTCCAACCCTGTCTCTCAAATCGGTAATCATTAAACACTTTAGTGGTCTGGGGCAGTTTCTGTTTAAAGAAGCTCTTTGCCATCTATGTACAGACAGCGTTGAATAGCCGCAGTTGTGTCTCAGTCTGTCTGTCTTACATATTTACATTTTAAATATGGGCTTTAAAAAATGGGGTGCAGTTTTGTTTCATTCTGCCTTCTAAATCCTCTCCAAAATTGGCTGGCCCTTCTTAGCTTGAAAGCTGTTTTCTCCTGTTCCTTTTTTCTCATCTGGATTGCGGATACATTTCACTGGCACCATTTCTCCTCACTTGGGCCTTAGGAGAGCCTTAGCCAAATTCCAGCGGGTGCCTCCCCTCTACCAGTGATGGCCATGCGATCTGAGACATTCTCCTCCATCTTCCTTTTGTGAGATAGGAAGGTAGAATTCCGTATGATATAAGAATTCCATAGCTTTGACCTCCCAAATACTCATCTCTCTTTCCTCCTTTCTGCAAATGTTGACTTTCAATCTTCTTTCTCAGTCACTACTGTTATTCTGTTTGCTGGAATCTCTTTGCTGTCCGGTGTGCTGTGTTCCACATCTGGACCACTGCGACGGCTGCTTCACTGGTCTGTCCAAAGCATATGACATGGGGTATTTGGATTGATAAACTACCACAGAAAATGGTGGAGGTGGGAGAGGTGGGGGAGAAATTTCTTGGAAAGAAAAGTGCTCTCTGGGATGGGTGTGATGGCTCACGCCTCTAATACCAGTACTTTGGGAGGTCAGGGCAGGCAGATCACTTAAGGTCAGGAGTTCGAGACCAACCTGGCCAACATGGTGAAACCACATCTCTACTAAAAATACAAAAATTAGCTGGGTGTGGTGGCAGGTTCCTGTAATCCCAGCTACTCAGCAAGCTGAGGCAGGAGAATCTTTTCAATCTGGGAGGTGGAGGTTGCAGTGAGCCAAGATTGTACCACAGCACTCCAGCCTGGAGGACTCCATCTCAAAAAAAAAAAAAAAAAAAAAAAAGAAAAGAAAGAAAGAAAGAAAGAAAAGGAAAGCACTTTATGAAAAACCCTTGACCCAGCTGACAAGAGACCCCCCAATCACTGTGACTTCCTCCCAGAGAGTCCTAAATATATACCCAGGAATGACCAGAGGAGGTCCTTTCCCTTTTTCTAATCTTCCTCTTAGTCAAGCCCACCCCAGCAGCCTTCCTCACAAGCACACTGGGGGCCAGCAGTACCATCACATGCACGGCAGGGGGGGTCACTAACAAGCGGTCTCCGGAGTCTTCATCCTCTCCCAATTCCTCCTGGGTTTCTTCGCCTCCTTCAGCCTGAGGGTCTCAGCGGCTCCTCCCGGATGAAAGGTGGAAGTGCCACCAAGATCCTGCTGGAAACCCTGTTATTAGCCGCCCATAAGACTGTGGACCGCGGCATTGCAGCATCTCAAAGGTAGGGAGGATCTGGAAAGAGAGAGCTCAGAGTCAGGTGAGCGTGAGATGGTGTGGATGGGGAATGGCAGGTCTAGATCCAAGGACTGGGCTGGTGGCAGTAAGACTGCAGCCCACCATGCCTCCCCCTGGGAAGGGAGCTAGCGGGGACATGCTGTTGCTCCCACAACGTAGTCGCAGAGTCTAGATTGTCTCCAGTGGATCCTGGATTCCTCAGGTCCAGACCTAATCCCTAAGCCTGCCTGGGGCCTCCAAAGCCAGCCTGGCTCCAGAGGGCCCTTTGATTTGGGGGGTGGTCCAGGTCATGCAGGTAGAGCTCATCCTACTGTGGGCCAGCCTCCCTCTCCAGGGTCTCCAGCCTCACTCCCAGGCTGTTCACTCCCCTTCCCAGCGGTTCTCAGATCCTGCTCCTCCCCGGTACCCTCCTGATCCCTTGTCCCTCTTTCTGCTCTTTTGCTTTCTGCCCACTGAATCCCTTGCTGCACCCCCCGAACACAGTCTGGCCCTACTCTCTGCACCTCTCCAGGGACCAGAAGAACTTAGTTCTAAGGGAGCTATGCCTTCGCCTCCCTCCTCAGGGAGGCACCCAGTCTTTCTGAGGGGCATTGGGCCCTTCCTGGGGAGCTGGTGGCTTTCTCCCAGATGCCTCCTGGAAATCTTGCCGGACATTTGAACGAGCTCATCAGGTGACCTACAGCCAAGGCCCCAAGATTGCCACCTTGATGAAGCACATCAGCACCAGGTGTGTGGATATGTGTTTAGAGGTGGGGGATGTGGCCCAGGTGGAGAATACCGAGAGCAGGGAGACTCTATGAGACATGTTAACGTGGTGCGGGTGATGGGTCATGGTGCACGTTGAAGGGTCAGCAGAGTGTGTTGACTCCTCTGCTCTTCTGTGTGCATCTCTGGCCTCTTTTCACTGTGATCTCTCATGTCCTCTGACCCATTCTCAGTCTGGAGAAGAAAGGCCATGTGTACCTGGTTGGATGGCAGACCCTGGGCATCATTGCCATCATGGATGGAGTAGAGTGCATCCACACCTTCGGCGCTGGTGGGACCCCCAGTCCAGATGTTCTTCCTGCTTCCTCCTGATCCCAACCAATCGGGCTGCTCTCCAAACACTGTCCTACTCCCAACCCATGTGTTTGTCAGTGTCCCTCCTGCGCTATCTAAATAGGCACTTCAGTCAAATTCTTCTTCCTTCAAACCCCAACTCAGTCCTTGATCCCTTCTCAGCTCCCACCCCTGTGCTTAGCTGTGGCTTCCCACATGGGTTACTCCTCACTCCACACCCCACTTACCACTTTTCCTCCAAGTCCTACTGACTCCCGCTGAAGCCTAGAAACTTCCTTTCCTATAAAGCCAATCTTTCCTCTCTCCTTGTTCTTAAACCTCCCAGATTTCCGAGATGTCCGTGGCTTTCTCATTGGTGATCACAGTGACATGTTTAACCAGAAGGCTGAGATCACCAAACAGGTTGGAGAAGAACAGGACTTGGGGAAGTTGGGCAGATCACTGGTGTGCTGAGGGTGGAAGCAAAGGGGAAGGTGGAGCTAGGTGGGGGAGTTCATTGGAATAGATAGTCCAGAGAAATGGCTGGGCGTGGAAGCTCACTTTGGGAAGCCAGGGTGAGCAGATCACAAGGTCAGGAGTTTGAGACCAGCCTGGCCAACATGGTGAAACCCTGTCTCTACTAAAAATACAAAAAAGAGCCAGGAGTAGTGGTGGGCACCTGTAGTCCCAGCTACTGAGGAGGCTGAGGCAGGAGAATTGCTTGAACCGGGAGGTGGAGGTTGCAGTGAGCTGAGATTGTGCCACTGCACTCCAGCCTGGGTGACAGAGTGAGACTCTGTCAAAAAAAAAAAAAAAAAAAAAGATAGTCCAGAGAGGAGAACATGGGTCAGAAGTCATGAGGCTTTCGGGGGTAGCATGGGGAGTGTGGAAAGCTCTAGATCCAATCCCCAAACCTGGCCCTAGTCCACTGACTTGCTACATCATCTTCGGCAAAACACTGTACCTTTTTGAACCTCAGCTTCTTCACCTGTAAACAAAAGTGTTAGATCTCCTCCACAGCCCCCTTTAGTCCTCGAGTCTGTGCTTTAGAGTGTTTTCATGGGAGAGGCCCTCCCATCTTCTTCTGCCCCAGGGTCCCCAGTTCTCCTTCTCCCAGGAGGACTTCCTGACTTCCATCCTGCCCTCCCTCATGGAAATTGACACTGTGGTCTTCATTTTCACCCTGGATGGTAAGAAGAAAGATGGGAGTGGTGAGGGGAGCAGAGGGGGGGATGTAAAATGACTCAGAGGCACTGTTATTTTTCTGGGTCTTAGGGTACCTGCTCAGAGGGAGGGATGAGATGAATATCCTGACTGGACCCCAGCCAGGGAGCAGGAGGAACAGCTGCACAGCCAGCCTTTTGACTCCAATGCCCTCCTCTTCCTGATATCCTGATGTCCTTTGATATCCTCCTTCCTAGACAACCTCATGGAGGTGCAGACTATAGTGGAGCAGGTGAAAAACAAGACCAGCAACATCCAGGCCCTGGCACATAGCACTGTGGGGCAGTCTTTGCCGGTGAGTGTCCAGCCGTGACAAGGGAACCCAGGGGGCAGTTACAGCCAGGTCTTCCTGGAGATGCTGCTCCTGCTCTTCTTTCTGTCTCTCCAGATCCCTCTGAAGAAGCTCTTTCCCTCCGTCATCAGCATCACATGGCCACTGCTTTTCTTTGACTATGAAGGGAACTTCATTCAGGTATGGAGAATGGGAAGGTCATATCTGCCTTGAGAGGCTGGGAGGGAGAGGGATTCCAGGAATCAGAAAACCCAAGGCTGGAGGACAGAAAGCTCGGAGACCTCTCTGATCTTCACAAAGCCAGCTGGGAAAGGTCATGGGTTACCAGGTAACTAGTCAGAGTTCCCAAGGCAATGAACTACTAGGCTCAGCTGTTTCTAGGAATATGCAAAAAGTGCAGGATAGGCCACCAGTCACCTGACAGGTGTTCATTTGCCCTTCAGGACAGGTTCTTTTTTTTCTTTGACACAGAGTCTTGTTCTGTCGCCAGGCTGGAGTGCAGTGGTGCAGTCTTGGCTCACTGCAACCTCTGCCTCCTGGGTTCAAGTGATTCTCGTGCCTCAAGCAGCTGGGACTACAGGCACATGCCACCACGCCCGGCTAATTTTTGTGCTCTTAGTAGAGACAGGTTTTTCCCATGTTGGCCAGGCTGGTCTTGAACTCCTGATCTCAAGTGATCTGCCTGCCTCAGCCTCCCAAAGTGCTGGGATTACAGGAGTGAGCCACCACACCCAGCCTGGTTTTATCTTTCTGAATGAATTGGAATTGTTTGAAACAAAGAGGCTTTATTTGGCCTGGTCAATCTTTAGCTATAGACATATTTTCGTGGTGGTTCATGCCTTTATTCCCAGCACTTTGGGAGGCCAGGCAGACGAATCACCTGAGGTCAGGAGTTCGAGCCAGCCTGGCCAACATGGTGAAACCCCATCTCTATTAAAAATACAAAAAAATTACCTAGGCGTGGTGGCAGGTGCCTGTAATCTCAGCTAATCAGGAGGCTGAGGCAGGAGAATTGCTTGAAGTCGAGAGGCAGAGGTTGCAGTGAGCCGAGAATGCACCATTGTACTCCCGCCTGGGCAACAAGAGTGAAATTCTGTCTCAAAACAAACAAACAAACAAAATAAATATTTTTGATGTAAACTGTTTCTACACTTTTATTTATTTATATTTTTCTTTCTTGCCCTCCAAAGTGACAGTGGATATACTTTTATTTTGATAAAATTCAAACCTACAGAAAAATACAAGAATGGTGCAAGGAACACCCATATTCTTTTCCCTAGATTCATCAATCATTAACATTTTGCCATATTTGCTTCATCTCTTTCTTTTCTCCTGAATTATTTGAAATATAATTGGAGCTGGGTGCGGTGGCTCACGTCTGAAATCCCAGCACTTTGGGAGGCCGAGGCAGGCGGGTCACGAGGTCAGGAGTTTGAGACCAGCCTGACCAACATGGTGAAACCCTGTCTCTACTAAAAATACAAAAATTATCTGGGCGTGGTGGTGCACACCTGTAATCTCAGCTACTCAGGAGGCTGAGGCAGGAGAATTGCTTGAACCTGGGAGGCGGAGGTTGCAGTGAGCCAAGATCATGCTACTGCACTCCAGCCTGGATGGCAGAGTAAAACTTCATCTCAAAAAAAAAAAGTGCCAGGCATGGTGGCTCACACCTGTAATCTCAGCACTTTGGGAGGTCAAGGTGGGTGGATCACAAGGTCAAGAGTTTGAGATCAGCCTGGCCAACATGGTGAAACCCCGTCTTTACTAAAAATGTAAAAATTAGCCAGGCATGGTGGTGCATGCTTATAGTCCCAGCTACTCGGGAGGCTGAGGCAGGAGGATTGCTTGACCCTGGGAGGCAGGAGGTTGCAGTGAGTCAAGATGATGCCACTGCACTCCAGCCTGGGGACAGAGTGAGACTCTGTCTCAAAAAAAAAAAGAAAAAAAAAAAGATAATTGGAGATACTGCAATATGTCATACTAATCACTTGGCATGTTTCCTCTAAAAACAAGGGCATTCACCTACGTAATTACAATATAATTTTCCATTCAGGAAAATGATAATTAATATAATACTATTATCTATTATTCAGACTATATTCAATTTTCCCAAGTACTCCTGTATCGTTTTTATTTCCCAGATCCAGGATCCAATCAAGGATAATACACTGTATTCAGTTATTAGGTCTTTTGGTTTTCCTTTATTCCAGATGAGTTTCTCGGTTGTTGTTTTTTTTCCTCTTTCATGACATTGATATCTTAGAAGTCCAGGCCGATTGTTTTCCAGAATTTGCCTCACTTTGGATTTGCCTGATTATTTCTTCATTACATTCAGGTTAAATTTTTTGGCAGGACTACTGCATAGGGGAGGTGTGCCCTTATCAGTGTATCACATCAAGGAGGCACCTGATGTCTGTTTGTCCCTTTACTGGTGATGCTACGTTTGATCATTTGGCTAAGATGGTGTCTGTTAGATTTCTCTTTACTCTATTCCTCAGCAATCTTTCACCCAATGGTTTTAGCATCCACTGACGATTCTTGGTTGAATCAATTATTACTATGGTAGTTTTTAAAGGGTGATTTTCTGTTTCTGTCCTTTCCATCTGTATTCAGTAGTTGGCATTCTTCTGTAAAGAAAATCTTTCTCGGCCGGGTGTGGTGGCTCACATCTGTAATCCCAGCACTTTGGAAGGCCAAGGCAGGTGGATCACTTGAGGCCAGGAGTTTGAGGCCAGCATGTCCAACATGGCAAAACCCCACTCTACTAAAACTACAAAAATTAGTGGGGTGTGGTGGTGTGCATCTGTAGTCCCAGATACTTGGGAGGCTGAGTCAGGAGAATCACTTGAACTGGGAGGCAGAGGTTGCAGTGAGCCACGATCATGCTCTTGCTCTCCAGCCTGGGTGACAGAGCAAGACTCTGTCTCAAAAAAATAATATTAATAAAATAAAATGTTTTTTTCTGTCTCCACCCTATCTACCCTATCTATCTTTATTTTTTAGTGTCAATATGGACTCATGAATTTTTTGTTGTTGTTAAATGTGTTTTAATCCATTCTTCTTATTATTCATTATTTATTTTAATGCTCAAAATGAGAGCTCATTCATGCTGGATCCTGTGTCCTTGTGACATATCCATATCAGTATTTGAACACTCATTGTTGTGTTTCTTTTGCAAAATAATGACAATAATATCATTCTTATGCAAAAGGTAGCATCTTTCTTACATCTTGCATTTTTTGCTTAAGATATTCTGAAAATCACTACAGTGCAGTTATTAGATCTCTTCCTCATTATTCCGTATTTGCGTGTGTGTGTGTGTGTGTGTGTGTGTGTGTGTGTGTAACAATAGTTTGCCCGGTCAATCTCCTATGCAGGAACACAAAACCATCGTCCCAGGCTTACCTATACTTTCCGTGGTCCAACCCTGGAGTCAGTCATTTTTCTGAGGAGCCCTGGTTCTTGTTAGTGGGGTCTAGTATTTAGAAACCTAAAATCTAGGCATGTTCACTACTACTGGTGTGTCTTTGCCTCTGAGCCCTATCAGTAGAAAGAACAAGGGTGTGTGTATGTGTGTGTTTATGTATATACACACGCATATATATACACACATGCCTATGTATATTTGTTTATATACAGATGAATGTGTGTGTACATATACACATACATTTATATATACCTATATATACAATATATATATTCTCACTCTTCTTCCCCTTTCCCTTAGTGATAATGTTGATTTCCAGCATCATCAATATATTTGCTGTCTGATTCCATTTCCATTCATGCCTGTAGGGAATGCGTTTAATTAGTTACTGGTTTATCCTCCTGTGTTTCTTTTTGGGAAAAAAAAGTGTGTGTACACACATATATATATGTATATATATATAGTTTGCACTTCTTTCTTATACAAAAGGCAGTATACTATACTCTTGTGCTTTAAGACCATATTCTGAAAATCATTCTATATTGGCTTATAGATGCTTCCTCATTAATGTTTACCTTTGTGTGTTTCCACATATATAATAGTTTACTCAGGCAATCTGCTATGTAGGACATTCAGGTTTCCCATATTTCGCTGTTATCAATCATGATGTAATGAATGTGCATGTATTTTTGTAATATTAGAAGTGTATCTTTGGGGTAAATTTCTAGAGATATTAGACTTGGGTCAAAGGGTACATACACATGCCATTTTGTTAGATATTGCAAAATTTCCTTCCATCGGGTTTACTATTTTGCTTTCCATATCAGCAATATACAAGAATGCTGCTCTCCTACAGCCTCTTTGAGAGTTCTGTGAAGCTTTTGGATTTTGCCAATCTGATAGATTAGAAATGCCACTGTGTAGTATTTATTTATTACTATTATTATTATTATTATTTTTGTGATGGAGTCTTGCTCTGTCATCCAGGCTGGAGTGCAGTGGTGTGATCTCAGCTTACTGCAACCTCTGCCTCCCAGGTTCAAGCAATTCTCTTGCCTCAGTCTCCCGAGTAGCTGGGATTGCAGGTAACTGCCACCATGCCAGGTTAATTTTTGTAATTTTAGTGGAGACAGGATTTCACCATGTTGGCCAGGCTGGTCTCGAACTCCTGATCTCAGGTGATCTGCCCATGCTGGCCTTTCAAAGTGCTGAGATTACAGATGTGAGCCACCACACTTGGCCTTATTTTATTATTTTTTTGACAGGGTCTCACTTGTCACCTACTCTAGAGTGCTGTGGTGTGATCCTGGCTCACTGCAGCCTCGACTTCTTGGGCTCTGGTGATCCTCCCACCTCAGCCTCCCATGTAGCTGAGACTACAAGCGCTTGCCACCATGCCCAGCTAATTTTTATATTTTTGGTAGAGACAGGGTTTTGCCATGTTTCCCAGGCTGGTCTTGAACTCCTAAGTTCAAGTGATCCATGCACTGTGGCCTCCCAAAGTGCAGGGATTAGGGCATAAGCCACCACGCTCGGCCTACTTTTCATTTATATTTCTCTTATTATGCATAAAGTTGAACATCTTTCACATGTTTAAGGGTCTTTAGTAAATCTTTTTTTTCCTTTGTGGAGTATTTGTTCATGTATTTTATTCCTTTTTCTAACAAGTTTTTGGTCTTTTTGATCTCTTAATTTTGACTTCTTTAAATTAACAACAATAGCTTTTTACTTCTGATCTCTGTTGTAAATATTTTCTGTTTATTTATTTATTTATTTTTCTCTCTCTGGATTTTAACCATGCAAAAGTGCTTTAGTTTTTCTGACGTTGAACTTACCAATCTTTCTTTTATTGAATTTGGATCTTGAGGCACATAATTTTTTTTTTTGAGACAGAGTCTTGCTCTGTCGCCCAGGCTGGAGTGCAGTGGCACAATCTCGGCTCCTTGCTTCAAGTGATTCTCCTGCCTCAGTCTCCCAGGTAACTGGGATTACAGACATGTGCCACCACGCCCAGCTAATTTTTGTATTTTCAGTAGAGACAGGGTTTTACCATGTTGACCAGGCTGATCTTGAACTCCTGACCTCAAGTGATCCACCCTCCTTAGCCTCCCCAAGTGCTGGGATTACAGGCATGAGCTACTGTGCCTGGCCCAGAAGCTTTTTCTAACACCTAAATTGTAAAGGAATTCCACTCATGTTTTCTGCTAGTAAATATGATTTCTTCTTTTTTTTTAACACTTAGGTGTTTAATTTATTGGGAGTTTGTTCTTGTGTATGAGTTAAGGCATGAATCCACCTACATATTTTTCCTAATGATTATCCAGTTGTCCGTGTGTGTGTGTGTGTGTGTGTGTGTGTGTGTGTGTGTGTATTTTTTTTTTTCTTTTTTTTGAGGCAGAATCTCACTCTGTCACCCAGGCTGGAGTGCAGTGATGTGATCAGATTTCCCTGGAACTCAAACTCCTGGGCTGAAGAAATCATCCTGCTTCAGCCTCCCAAGTAGCTAGGACTACAGGAACATGCCACCATGCCTGGCTAATTAAAAAAAACAATTTTTTTTTTGTAGAGACAGGGTCCTGCTATGTGTTGCACAGGTTGGTTTCAAATCCCTGGCCTCAGGCAATCCTCCTACCTCCCAGAGAGCTGGGATTACAGGCATGAGCCACCATGCCTGGCTCCAATATAATTTTTTTAAGTGCATCTTTTCCTGAGTGATTTAGGATACTACCTGTGCCATATACTCAATTTCTATGTGCATTGGTCTATTTCTGGACTTTCTATTCTGTTCCATTGGTTTGTCTATTGATGTGCTGGTACCATATGTTTTAATTATAAAGGCATTATGGTATGTTTAGTATCCAATAGTTAGTTCTTCATTCTTCTTCTTTTTTTTTTTTTTTTGAGACGGAGTCTTGTTCTGTCACCCAAGTTTGAGTGCAATGAAGTGATCGCCAGCTCACTGCAACCTTCACCCACTGGCTTCAACCAATTCTCCTGCCTCAGCCTCCCGAGTAGCTGAGATTACAGGCACGCGTCACCATGCCAGGCAAATTTTCTTTTGTATTTTTAGTAGAGACGGGTGTGAAACACCACGCCTGGCCTATTCTTCTTTTTAAGGATTTTCCTGGCTATAATTCCTGGCTGATTTTTTCTATATGTACTTTAAAATGAACATGTCTCACTCCAAATTATGTAAAATTTAAAATATTTTTGCGTTAATGATGTTAATGTTAGTGGTATAAATGGTGTGTGGTATAACCCAGATCTAACTGACCTCTCCCCTAAAGTGCAGCCTGACATACGTTCTACAGCATCAGTACTGCATACTTACTGGCGACTTTCATGCTGAAATTGGTCAAATACCTGTTCTTACACTCAGTGTCCTGGAAATTCACTTGTTGAAATGTTTTCAGCATACCCTCTTCCAGGGTTTTGTGTGACCAGCTATTTCTAGAGTTACAGAATAAAGAGGTAAAAGTAGCAGTAATCTGTTTCCTCAGCCTGGCTAGGACCAAGTGTATTAGCCCATTTTCATACTGCTCTAAATAACTGCCCGAGACTGGGTTATTTATTTGTTTATTTATTTTTTGAGATGGAGTCTCGCTCTGTTGCCCAGGCTGGAGCACAGTGGTGTGATTTTGGCTCACTACAGCCTCCGAGTTCAAGCAATTCTCCTGCCTCAGCCTCCCAAGTAGCTGGGATTACAGGCACCCACCACCATGCCTGGCTAATTTTTGTATTCTTAGTAGTAGAGACAGGGTTTCACCATGTTGGCCAGGCTGGTGTCAAACTCTTGACCTCGTGATCTGCCTGCCTCGGCCTCCCAAAGTGCTGGGATTACAGGCGTGAGCCACAGTGCCCGGCGAGACTGGGTAATTTATAAGGAAAAGAGGTTTAAGTGACCCACTATTCAGCATGGCTGGGGAGGCCTCAGGAAACTTATGATCATGGCAGAAGGTAAAGGGAAAGCAAGACATCTTCCTCACAAGGCGGCAGAAGGAGAGTGCTGAGTGGAGGGAGAAGAGCCCCTTATGAAACCATCAGATCTCATGAGAACTCACTATCACAAGAACGGCATGGCCCGCCCCCACTCCAACCCCATGATTCAGTTACCTCCACCTGGTGTCTCCTTTGACACATAGGGATTTTGGGGATTACAATTCAAGATGAGATTTGGGTGAGGACATAAAGCCTAACCATATCATCAATTAATTAATCCCCTCAACACCTTTATGGGGCCCTTGTTTCCCTGCTAATGTACCAATAGGTGTTATAAGTGCCTAAGTGGACAAGCTATAAGGGCCAAAAACAGGTGGCAGTTTTATACTCATGATATCACATGTTTGTACAACTTTTTAGTTTTCAATATGCCTTCACATAGGTTCTGTCATTCATCCAGGAGATATTTGTGGCAAAGTAGGAAAGGCCCTCATCATTGAGTCAGAAGACCTGGATTTAGGTCCTCATTCTGCATCTCATTATCATATGAGCTTCTCCAAGTTAGTTTACTTCTGACCTCTAGTTTCCTCATACGTAGAAAAGAGGATAGATAAACCTATTCTGTAGGGTTGCTACAAAAATTAAACAGAATTCATTTTTCAGCAAACATTTTTTTTTTTTTTCCCCTGAGACACAGTCTCACTCTGTTGCCCAGGCTGGAGTGCAGTGGCACAATCTTAGCTCACTGCAACCTCTACCTCCTGGGTTCAAGCGATTCTTGTGCCTCAGCCCCCCGCCCTGCCCAGTAGCTGGGACTACAGGTGTGTGCCACCACTCCCAGCTAATTTTTGTATTTTTAGTAGAGACAGGATTTCATCGTGTTGGCTAGGCTTGTTGAGATCTCCTGACTCAGGTGATCCACCCACCTCGGCCTCCCAAAGTGGTGGGATTACAGGCATGAGCCACTGTGCCCGGCCTCAACAAACGTATTGATCAGCAACCATGTGTCAGTCATGGTCTAAAGGACTGGGACCCGGGAGCAGAATAAGACACCATCTCTGCCCTCTCAAGAAGCCTGTGGTTTAGTGGAATGAATCCCACCCCCTCCTGTCTGATACCCGGGGGAGAAAAAGGAAAGTTTCAGCAGGATCAAAATCCTGCTGTGGAAAGACTCAGAGACCGTATCTGTCTACCTAGGGATCAAAACCACAAATAGGTGAAGCTATCAGGTTTGCCCGAGACAGTCCTGGTTTATATCTACTGTCCTAACATTTAAACCCTGGGCTGTTCAAACAAATTATGTCTGCATTTTGGTCCCTGGTTCTTGACAGTTGGTTTCCTGTGTGATAACAGGGCCCTGTTTGCTCTGCTGCTCTTCCACCCTCTAATTTTTGACACCCAAATGTGTCTGCCCTTTTCAGAAGTTCCAACGTGAGCTAAGCACCAAATGGGTGCTGAATACAGTGAGTACAGGTGCTCACGTGCTTCTTGGTAAGATCCTGCAAAACCACATGTTGGACCTCCGAATTAGCAACTCCAAGCTCTTCTGGCGGGCACTGGCCATGCTGCAGGTAGGAATGTGAAGGGGCAGGGCTGGGTGGGGCCTGGCCTCAATGCTTAGGCTGCTAGAGGAGGGCATTTTGCAGAGGAAGGATACAGGCTGCCTTTTCTCCTGTGTGCTGTTCTTCCTGCTAGATGCATCTTCCCCTTAAGAAGTGTGTGTGTCCTGAAATACCATGGGGTAGGGGGAAGAAAGAAGTGTGTGTGCATGCATGGGTGTGTGTTTGTGAAACTGTAATTATTAGGCAAGACTCTTTCAGTTACAAACATGTGATGGAAAACCAGTTCATACTGGTTTAAGCTAAACAAGCAAAATGACAGCTGATATAACTGAACAGTCTTAGGGAGTTGAATCCATGTGCTCCAGAACTCTCTACCCTTAACTCTGCTTTCCTCTGTATTGCTCTCATTTTTTTTTTTTTTTTTGAGATGGGATCTTGCTCTGTTGCCCAGGCTGGAGTGCAATGGCGTGATCTCAGCTCAGTGCAACCTCTGCCTCCAAGGTTCAAGTGATTCTTCTGCCTCAGCCTCCTGAGTAGGTGGGATTACAGGCACCTACCATCATGCCTAGCTAATTTTTGTATTTTTTAGCAGAGACAGGGTTTCGCTATGTTGGCCAGGCTGGTCTCGAACTCCTGACTTCAGGTGATCCACCCACCTCGGCCTCCCAAAGTGCTGGGATTACAGGTGTGAGTCACCACACCTGGCATTGCTCTCATTCTTAGCCAAGTTTTCTCCATTAGGTGGCAAAGTGGCCACCAGTAGTGCCCGTCTGACATCCTACCAACTTAGCAACACTATTGGGCAAAGAACTTGCCTGTCCTGTGGTTCTTGGAAATGCCTGGTCAGGGCCTCTGGCTTGGGTCATGTGCATGTCCCTGAAGCAATCACTGTTCTCCAGGGAAGGGGAGCTCTGCCCAGTCTGGTTCATGTGCTTTCCCTTCAGGATGGTGGTGGAAGAAGGGCTGGGAGGTGAGCCTCAATCCAACCTCATTACCTGAGCATGGGGGAGTGATAAATCCCCCAGAGGAAAACCAAGGTGCTGATACCAGAAGGAGGAGTGGATGCTGAGCAGACAGGACAAGAGGTGGTCATGAAAATGAGGTTGCCAGAGTCAGCAAATAAAAATACAGGACACCCAGTTAAATTTGAATTTCAGATAAATAAGGAAAAATTTTTTCATCAAATATGCCTTTTGAAGTTTGAGACATTTTTGAATTTTTTTCATTATATATCTGGATGTCCTATATTTTTATTCACAAAATCTGACAACCTTATGTGAAAGGAATCAATCAATGAACATTTAATGAGCACCCACCAGGTCCCCAAAATAACTGTGGTTTTTACTGATGTCCAATGGAGGTACAAAGAAGGTGGGGTCGGTATGCATTACAGCAAAAAGAAGGCCTCAGGGAAGAGGCGGTGTTTGAGCTAGGCCTGTTGGTTATGGCGTGGATAGATAGACAGAAGGGCATTCCTGTGAGAGCATTCACCAAGTCCCAGAAGGGGACTGGACATGATATGTGAGGGACACAGGTCTGACCAGAGTGGAGAGTCATTTTAGAGCATAGTGAGGGATTATGAAAATGTAGGAAGGGGAGGGATGTGGAAGCTTAAAGTCAGACAGGAGGCCGGGCACAGTGGCTCACACCTGTAATCCCAGCACTTTGGGAGGCTAAGGTGGGTGGATCACGAGGTCAAGAGAACGAGACCATCCTGGCCAACATGGTGAAACCCCATCTCTACTAAAAATACAAAAATTAGCAGGGTGTGGTGGCATGTGCCTGTAATCCCAGCTACTCGGGAGGCTGAGGCAGGAGAATTGCTTGAACCTGGGAGGTGGAGGTTGCAGTGAGCCGAGACTGCATCATTACACTCCATCCTGGGCAACAGAGCAAGACTCTGCCTCAAAAAAAAAAAAAAAAAAAAGCTAGACAGGAATTCGGACTTGCCAAATGCAGCTAGACCTGTGCTGTGCAAAGTACTGGCCACCAGCCACATGTGGCTATTAGCACTTGAAATATGGCTAGTGTGATTGAGGAACTGAATTTTTAATTTTATGTAAAAACCAAAGCTGTATAATTTTAAAATTAAAAGTAACTTTAATGTTTTAGCAGAACTACGTTCCACTTTTTAGCATTGCAAATCTAGCACCTAAATTGAGGTGTGTTGGCTGGGCACGGTGGCTCACGCCTGTAATCCCAACATTCTGGGAGGCTGAGAGGGCAGATTACTTGAGGTCAGCAGTTCGAGACCAGCCTGGTCAACACGGTGAAACCCCATCTCTACTAAAAATAAAAATAAAAAAATAAATTAGCTGGGCATGGTGGCACATGCTAATATTCCTATCTACTGGGAGGCTGAGGCAGGAGAATCGCTTGAACCTGGGAGGTGGAAGGTGCAGAGAGCCAAAATAGCATCACCGCATTCCAGCCTAGGTGACAGAGTGAGACTCTGTTTCAAAAAAACAAAAATAGAAATAAAAACACAAAAAACCAAATTGACGTGTGCTATAATTGTAAAATACACATTGGATTTCAAAATACAAAATACAAATATAGAAAAATATTGCTAAATATTTCACTAATAATGTTTCATATTGTTTACATTTGGTTATATATTGAGTTAAATAAAATATATTATTAAAATTGATTTCAGGCTGGGTGCGGTGGCTCATGCCTCTAATCCCAGCACTTTGGAAGGCTGAGGTGGGTGGATATCCTGAAGTCAGGAGTTTGAGACCAGCCTAGCCAACATGGCGAAACCCTGTGTCTACTAAAAATACAAAAATTAGCCAGACGTGCTGGTGCATGCCTGTAATCCCAGCTACTAAGGAGGCTGAGGCAGGAGAATCGCTTGAACCTGGGAGGCGGAGGTTGCAGTGAACCAAGATTGTACCACTGCACTCCAGCCTGGGTGACAACATGAGACTCTGTCTCAAAATAAAAAAAAAATTCTCCTGCCTCAGCCTCCCAAGTAGCTGGGATTATGGCATGCACCATCACACCCGGCTAATTTTTTTTGGTATTTTTAGTAGAGACCAGGTTTCATCATATTGGCCAGGCCGGTCCCAAACTCCTGACCTTGTGATCCAGCCACCTCGGCCTCCCAAAGTGCTGGGATGAGCCACCATGCCCGGCCAATTTCACCTATTTCTTTTTTTAATGCAGCTACTAAAAACTTAAACTTACATATGTGGTTTGCATTATGTATTTTTCTTCATTTTTATTTTTTTAGAGACAGGGTCTCACTCTGTTACCCAGGCTGGAGTGCAGTGACGCTGTCATGGCTCACTGCAGCCTCAAACTCCTGAGCTCATGAAATCCTCCCACCTCAGCCTCCTGAGTAGTTGGGACAATAGGCAGGTGCCACCATGCCCAGCTAATTTATTTTATTTTTTGTAGAGGTGGGGTCTCGCTATGTTGCCTAGGCTGGTCTCAAACTCCTGGGTTCAAGTGATCCTCCTGTGTTGCCCTCCCAAATTGCTAGGATTACAGATGTGAGCCACTGTGCCCAGCCTTGCATTATATTTCTACTGAACAATGCTGAGCTAGACAAAGAGGAGGGTAGTGACAAAATGAAAGCAGTGTTTGCAGTCTTACACTAGTGTGCAAGATGGATTTGGTTAGGGAGGAAACTAGAGGGAGGGAGTCCAGATTACTAGCCTATGGGACTGATGGGACATAGATGCAAATTTGACCAATTTGCCATTAATTCTCCAGTTTAACACAGCCAATCAAGGCCCACCACCAAACCCTTTAACCCAGCTTTTCTTTACACCTGGGAGTTATGAGTTTAGGATTGCCGACATGGACAAATCATCTATAGACTCTGCAGCCTCAGGATCCCAGCCTCCCACTCTCCCAGTTCATTCTTCTCCCTTGACTCCATTCTTAGTTCCTCTGGCCTTTAGCCTGACACTGATCTTACCACTTCTTCCATAGCGGTTCTCTGGACAGTCCAAGGCTCAATGCATCGAGAGCCTCCTCCAAGCAATCCACTTTCCCCAGCCACTGTCAGATGATATTCGGGCTGCTCCCGTCTCCTGCCATGTCCAGGTTGCACATGAGAAGGCACAGGTATCCTGCCCACTGCTGGTCATTCAACAAATACTTTTTGAGTGCTTTCAATGTGTCAGGAAGTGTGGCACTGGGTTTACAAAGCTCAGTGGCACCCTGCTCACAAGGACTTCTGCATTCATGGGGGAGACATGACTGTGACAAGTGGTCACTGAGGTGTGAAAAAGTACTACAGGGGCAGAGAAAAGGGGTCTTCTATTCTGCCTAGGAGGGGGAGTCAGGAAAGAGAGGGAGAAGGACTGGGTTTCGAAGAACAAATAGGAGTTTTCCTGGTCAAAGTGAAGGTTTCTCTCTGCTCTTAATTCACCTCCTTACCACTTTCTAGTCTTCATAACATCCTATTTTGCATCTAACCTAGTGACTCCTGATTCCTATACCAAATGCTTTAGCTCCTCCAGGGTATATACGTATTTTTTAGAGGGAGTCTTGCTCTGTCACTCAGGTTGCTGGCATGCAGTGGTGTGATCTTGGCTTACTGCAACCTCTGTCCACTGGGTTCAAGCGATTCTCTTGCTTCAGCCTCCCAAGTAGCTGGGATTAGAGGTGCCAGCCACCAACACCTGGCTAATTTTGGTATTTTTAGTAGAGATGGGGCTTCGCCATGTTGGCCAGGCTGATCTCAAACTCCTGAATTCAAGTGCTCTGCCCACCTCGGCCTCCCAAAGTGTCGAGATTACAGGAGTGAGCCACTGCGCACGAACTTTCTCTGGGGTTCTTTCTCTGATGACCTCATTTCCTCAGGCTTCAGTGCCCGCTGCCTTTTCCCACAGGTGATCCCCATCGCCTTGCTCAGCCTCCTATTCCGTTGCTCAATCACTGAGGCTCAGGCACACCTGGCTGCAGCTCCTTCTGTCTGTGAGGCTGTCAGGAGCGCTCTTGCTGGGCCAGGCCAGAAGCGCACAGCGGACCCCCCTCGAGATCCTAGAGCCTGCCGTTCAGTGAACTGGTGTTTCTGGTTGGGTGAAAGGGGCCCAACCCTGCCCACTCCAGCCCAGCCCACCCAAGGGACTTGTGTCAGCAGCACATGTGGGAGGGAGAAGCCCCGTTTCCAGGGGCACCAGCAGCCCAGGGTGGGGGAGAAGGATTCTCTCCACTTTGGGGGGAGAGTTCTTGCTCTTGACCTAGTGGTTTCTACTTTCACTCAATTATTCTGATTTCAGAAATAAAATGAAATGTTTTATTTTGGAAAGTTAACCTTGCAAAGTCAGTAAATCAAACTGAGTAGATCAGAGGTGGGACAGGATGGATGGCATGGGTTTGTCTTAACAGCAGATTTGTTTGTTTAATTCTGCCCCCAACTCCATTTCATTGTCCCTAACACAAGCCTCATACAGCATCCCTGTATTCCTCATTACCAACATGCAGCCAGGATGCGTCATGCACACACACTGCAATCCCACACAGACACACGACGAGGGGTGGGAACTTTTAGATAATTCCAGTACAAGAGGGAAGAAGCTGTGTCCCTAACATAGGAAACCCAGAAAAAGGGCAGTCTTAATCAGACATGACAAGATCCTTATCCCTAGAATGAATGATACATCCATGCATTAGACCATGAAATGAGGGTCACATCCCCCTGCCCTGTGTTTGTAAGAGGAACATGAGGAACTCTGGGGGTGCTACACACCCTTGGTGGTGGGACCCAATAAACACTAGAAACCCCAGGCTGCACATTTTAGACACCAGGTGCCCCATGTTTTGACAAAGGCACCGTTGTTCATTCGAGATTCATGCCAGCTCTTTAGGGCCTGTGATATATGGCCCTGACAGTAGAGAGCTGGTTCCTCTTTGTGCCTGAGAAATATCCAGGTAATAGACACTCAGGAACATTTCTCTGGGGGATGAAACTCTCTGGAAAGAAGGTGACTGGAAAGGAGCCAGAGTTTGGTTTTATGCGGATAAAGTAATCAACCCCTTTATGGTGGCCGTACGTCCCTCTGCACCTGTGGGCCTGCAGCCTCTATCTGAGCTCTGTTTTCCTTTTCCACGTCTTTGCACTGCTGCCTTGGATCATCAGCAACCCCCCTTTCCCCAGCCACTGCTCTTACGGGGCCTCCTGCAGTGCCACCCCTTTTCATCCTCCACAAACACCTCTTCCAAATTCAAGATGGCGAAAGTTAGAAAAGAATCCTGCAAAAGCCCTCTGTGTCTCTTTCCCCCACAACTCCCTCCCATGTCCTTTCATTGGGTCAGTTCATCTCTCAGCATGGTGTCATGAACAGTGTCAAGTCTGAGAAGATACCTAGCATTCTGGGGCCCCAAAGGGCAGAGCATGCCTTGATCCTGTTGATGATGCCAACATGTACAGTAGCCCCCTCCCACATTTGGAGGGGATAGGGCACAGGGTTAGATTTCTCCAAGGCTGGATGCAGAAGAACTCTAGAAGCCCCAAGTTCTTTTAGTTGCCAAGTACATGGATGGTATGAAGACATCAAGTGAATTCAATTCTTATGTAGTCAGACACAATATTTGGGTGTTATGAACAAGGTGGAGTACTGCTCAGCCTTCGGGCACATTAGAAGCTAGACACACTCTGGCCTTGTGGCAGAGACAAAGATGACTAAGATCTGATCCCTACTTCCTAGAAACTCACAAGCACATAGCAATTCTAATGTAAGACAGATTTGAAGTGGTTTAGAACAGCAGGGTAAGTACAGAGAGCTGCTGAAATTACAGGGCAGGCCAAGAGTCAAGGAAAGTTTTGGAAGAAGGAGGCTGGGGTGGGGAAAAGAAACAGCCAAAGAAAATCTGAGAATGTTTGAAGACTTACACGGGTATGTGGATCTGATATCACAGAATCCGGTCATTGTCAATGGGATTTGTGCTCTAGGCAGAGCTAAGGAAGTTCAAAGATTTTTTAGAACCATCCAGAGACAAATGATAGGGTGACAGCTTTTGCAGTTATTTGGAGAAAGTAAACATCTGAGGCCAAAAACAGCAAGAGAGTAATCCATTATTAATACAAGGCAGTAATTATGTAGAAACGACTAAAGGGCCTGGGACTGAAGACTGGATTAGATTGTGGAAGATGAAGAAAACAATTTTCTGGGACATATATTTGCTGAATCAAAAGCAAAAGGAGGCCAGGCATGCTATCCTAGCTCCTTGGGAGGCTGAGATGGGGAGATCGCTTGAGCCCAGAAGTTCAAGGCCAGGCTGGGCAACATAACAAGACCCTGGCTCTAAAAACAAAACAAAACAAAACAAGAGGGGGTGGGGGCAAAAGATATTTGGATATTGCACATACTCTAAACCTGATTTATATATATAGAAAATGGATACATAGTATACATTATGATATATATAATATATAATGGATATTATATAAATTCCATTATATGTGTGTGTGTGTGTATGTGTGTGTATATATATATACGTGTGTGTGTGTATATGTGTGTGTGTATATATATGTGCGTGTATATATATATGTGTATATGTGTGTGTGTATATATATGTGTGTGTATGTGTGTATATGTGTGTATATATACACACACACACACACACACATATATATATAATGGAACTCATGCTCTCTCCTCCAAAATCAGCTAGTTATTCTTTTCATAATTTAGATGGTCTCTTTTTTTTTTTTTTAGGGACAGGGTCTCACTCTGTTGACCAGGCTGCCGTACAGTGGTGTGGTCATAGCTCACTGCAGCCTTGAACTCCTTGGCTCAAGCAATCTTTCTGCCTCAGCCTCTCAAGTAGCTAGGACTACAAATGTGTACCAAAACACCCGGTTCATTTTTAAATTTTTTGTAGCGATGGGGCCTTGCTATGTTGCTCAGGCTGGTCTTGATTCCTGGCCTCCGGTGATCTTACTGCTTTAGTCACCCAAAGTGCTGAGATTATATGTGTGAACCACCATACCTGGCCAGCATTCACCTGGTCTAATATTCAGATTGTTTTGAATGTTACACAGCCCGCGGCCAGCTCTTGAATATTAGATAAGCTGTAAGGTTGAAAGAGGATGTTGGTAGGAGACAGAGGGGTCTCCATCTGGTTCCAGGGATGGGGTCTACAAACACAGCAAAATACCTAAGATCCTATGGAAACTTAAGATTGGACCCAATTGGACAGGTGGCTCAAATCCTAGGGTTGAGAGGACAGGTACTGTATCTAGGTGATGCAAAATGCTCCCATCCTGGGAGAGAGAAGGGGGCCATTTTTAAGCTAGTGACTGGGGTGCTGTGCAGTAGGAAAAAGAGACAAGTAGAGGATCCCTGGAGCATCTTATAGTGACAAAAAGTAAAGAATTGCTCAAAACTCCGCAAGGATGAGAATATGTCAAAGGGATACAGGAGCCAATGTGAAAGAGCTCCTAGTGCCTAAAGTGGGAACAATTTGAGCAACAAATAAATACACAAGCTGGACGTGGTGGCAGGAGACAGTCAGCTACTTGAGAAGCTGAGGTGGGAGGATCAATTGCTTAAGCCCAGGAGGTCCAGGCTGCAGTGAGCTGTGTTCATGCCACTGCACTCCAGCCTGGGAGAGTGAGACCCTGTCTCAAATAAATAAAATTTTAAAAATATATTAAAAAATACTTGGTAAAAAAATACATCAATACACGTGAATTCATAACATTATAAGCAAATGATTGAATAAATAAAGTGGGGAGAAGGTACCAATCTTTCCTAAAGAAGAATTCTAAATAATAAAACAAACACATACACACCCCACTTTAGGAAATGGAGCTTAACCACCCCACACCACCTCTCCTCCAAAGTGTGTTAGATTTACGGGCTCACTCACAAAAAACAGAGTATGGGAAAGGGAAGTGATTTTACAGTGGAAAAACCTGGCAAGCACTACCCTAATCAAGTAATCAAGATAAGCATCGCCAGTTGGTATCACGTACCTCCTGATATAATGAGAAGAGTATGTCACCTCTGTGGTATTCTTCCCCCCAAACACATAACCTCAGTCTAAGCATAAAGAAAACATCACAGTAACCCAACTTTAGGGACATATTACAAAATACCTGAAAATTTTCAGTCATGGAAAACAAGGAAAGACTGAGAAACTGTGATAGACCACAAGAGCCTCAGGAGGCATAACACACATACAGTGTGCTACCCTCAGTTGGATCCTGGAAATATAAAGAACTTTAGTGGCAAAACTGGTGAAATTGGATGAAATCTGGAGTTTAGTTAATAGTAAATACACCAATGTTAATCTCATGGTTTTGACAAATGTACCAAAGTTATCTAAGATGTTAATGTTAGGTGAAACTAGGTGAAGAATATATGGGAACTTGCTGTACTATCTTTGTAACTTTTCTGTAAACCTGAAATTATTTGAAAATAAAAAGTTTATTTAAAAAAATAAAATTAAACTGAAAGCCTTTCCTCTTAGATCTGGAACATGCAAAGATGCCCACTTTCAACACTGTTATTCAACATAGTACTGGAAGTCCTAGCTAGAGCAGTCAGGCAAGAGAAAGAAATAAAGGCCATCCAAATTGGAAAGCAAGAAGTCAAATTATCCTTATTTGAAGATGATGTGATTTTATTATTATTATTATTTTTTGAGATGGAGTCTCGCTCTGTTGCCCAGGCTGGAGTGCAGTGGCACCATCTTGGCTCACTGAAACCTCTGCCTTCCAGGTTCAAACGAATCTCCTGCCTCAGCCTCCCCAAGTAGCTGGGATTACAGGCACCCACCACCATGCCCAACTAATTTTTGTATTTTTAGTAGAGTCAGGGTTTCACCGTGTTGGCCAGGTTGGTCTGGAACTCCTGACCTCAGGTGTTCCACCCTCCTCAGCCTCCCAAAGTGATGAGATTACAGGCGTGAGACACCATACTCAGCCAATGTGATCTCATATTTGGAAAAACCTAAAGACTCCATCCAAAGACTATTACAACTGATTAAAAAATTTAGTAAAGTAGTAATATACAAAATCAACATACAAAAATCTGTAGCATTTCCATATGACAACAGTGAACAGTCTGAAAAATAAATTTAAAAAGTAATCCCATTTACAATAGCCACAAATAAAATACCTAGGAATTAACCAAAGAAGTGAAAGATCTCTACAGTGAAAGCTATAAAACACTGATGAGAGAAATTGAAGATGGCACAAAAAAACGGAAAGGTACTCCATGATCATGGATTGGAAGAATCAATATTGTTAAAAGGTCCATAGTACCCAAAGCAATCTACAGCTTCAATGCAATCCCTATCAAAATATGAACGACATTCTTCACAGAAATAGAAAAAACATCCTAAAATGTATATGGAACCACAAAAGACCTAAAATAACCAAAGCTATCCTGAGCAAAAAGAACAAAACTGGAGGAATCACATTACCTAACTTCAAATTACATTACAGAGCTATAGTAACAGAAACAGCATGGTACTGGCATAAAAACAGACACATGTCAGGCTCAGTGGCTCACGTCTGTAATCCCAGCACTTTGGGAGGCAGAGGCAGGTGGATCACAAGATCAGGAGTTCAAGATCAGCCTAGCCAGCATGGTGAAACCCTGTCTCTACCCAAAATACAAAAAATTAGCTGAGCCTGGTGGTACACACCTGTAGTCCCAGCTACTCGGGAGGCTGAGGCAGGAAAATTGCTTGAACCCAGCAGGCAGAGATTGTAGTGAGCCAAGATCACACCACTGCACTCTAGCGTGGGCGACAAAGCAAGACTTAATCTCAAAATAAATAAAGACACATAGACCAATGTAACAGAATAGAGAACTCAGAAACAAATTCACACACCTACAGTGAATTTTTGACAAAGGTGCCATTTTTGACAAAGGTGCCAAGAACATACATTGGGAAAAACACAGTTTCTTTAATAAATGGTGCTGGGAAAACTGGATCTCTGATACGGTGTGGTTCTGTGTCGCCACCTAAATCTCATGTTGAATTATAATTCCCAGTGTTAGGGGAGGGGCCTAGTGAGAGGTGATTGGATCATGGGGGTGGAGTCCCCCCAGGCTGTTTTCATGATAATGAGTGAGTTCTGATGAGATCTTATGGTTTAAAAGTGTGTGGCACTCTCCCCCTTGTGCTCTGTCTTTCCTGCTGCCATGTGACGAAGGTGTTGGCTTCCTCTTCGCCTTCCACCATGATTATAAGTTTCCTAAGGCCTCACAGTCATGTTTCCTGTTAAGCCTGTGAAACTGTGAGTCAATTAAACCTCCTTTCTTCATAAATGACCCAGTCTCAGGTACTATATGTATATACAGAAGAATGAAACTAGACCCCTGTCTCTTGCCATATGCAAAAATCAAATCAAAATGGATTAGAGACTTAAATCTCAATCTATGAAACTACTATCAGAAAACATTGGGGGAAACTCTCCAGGACATTAGTCTGGGCAAAAGTTTCTTAATTCCCTACAAGCACAAGCAACTGAAGCAAAAATGGACAAATGGGATCACATCAAGTTAAAAAGCTTTTGCACAGCAAAATAAATCATCAACAAAGTGAAGAGACAATCCACAGAATGGGAGAAAATATATACAAACTACCCATATGACAAAGGATAAATAATTATATATATGTGTGTATATATATATATATATATATATATATATATATGTAGCTCAACTCTATAGGAAGAAATCTGATAATCCAATTTAAAAATGGGCAAAAGATTTGAATAGACATTTCTCAAAAGAAGACATACAAATGGCAAACAATCAAATGAAAAGTTCTCAACATCACTGATTATCAAAGAAATGCAAATCAAAACTATAATGAGATACTATCTCACTCCAGTTAAAATGGCTTTTATCCAAAAGTCAGGCAGTAAAAAATGCTGGAGAGAATGTGGAGAAAAGGGAACTGTTGTACGCTGTTGGGAATGTAAATTAGTACAACCACTATGGAGAACAATACTACTACTGGATATAAAAACAACAGAAAGGAAATTAGTATATTGAAGAGCTATCTGCACTCCCATGTTTGTTGCAGCACTGTTCACAATAGTTAAAATTTGGAAGCAACCTAAGTGTCCATCAACAGATGAATGGATAAAGAAAATGTGGTACATTTACACAATGGAGTACTATTCATACACAAAAAAGAATAAGATTCTGTCATTTGCAACAATATGGCTAGAACTTATTTCACTTATTATGTTAAGTGAATAAGCTAGGCACAGAAAGACAAATATTGCATGTTCTCACTTATTTGTGGGATCTAAAAATCAAAACAGGCCAGGTGTGGTGACTCGCCTATAATCCCAGCACTTTGGGAGGCCAAGGCAGGTGGATCCCCTGAGGTCAGGAGCTTAAGACCAGCCTGGTCAACATGGTGAAACCCCTTCTCTACTAAAAATACAAAAATTAGCCGAGTGTGGTGGTAGGTGCCTATAATCCCAGCTGCTTGGGAGGCTGAGGCAGAAGAATGGCTTGAACCTGAGAGGCAAAGGTGGCAGTGAGCCGATATCAATCCCCCATTGCACAGCAGCCTGGGTGACAAATTAGTAATTATTTGTAATTATTAAGACAAATTAATAATTTATTTGTCTTAATAAATTACCATTATTAATAAATTCATCTATTCAGTATGGATGAGTAAAGCGAGACTCCGTCTAAAAAAAACAACAAAATAATTGAATTCATGGAACTAGAGAATAGAAGGATGGTTAGGAAAGGCTGGGAAGGGTAGTGGAGGGTTAGTGATGGGGAGGCGGGGATGGTTAATGGGTACAAAAAAAATAGAAAGAATGAATAAGGGTGGGGCACAGTGGCCCATGTATGTAATTCCAGTACTTTGGGAGGCTGAGGCGGGAGGATAATTTGAGCCAGGAGTTCAAGACCAGCATGGGCAACATAGCGAGAGCCCATCTCTACAAAAAAAAAAAAAAAATACAAAAAAATTTAGCCGAGCATGGTGGTACATGTCTGTAGTCCCAGCTACCAAGGAGGCTGAAGTGGGAGGATCTCTTCAGCCTGGGAAGTTGAGGCTGGCACTGCACTCCAGCCTTAGGTGACAGAGTGAAACCCTGTCTCAAAAAAAAAAAAGAATTAGTAAGGCGCAGTATTTAATAGCACAACAGAGGGACTATAGTCAATAATAATTTAATTGTACATTTAAAAATAATTAAGAGGCCAGGTGTGGTGGCTCACGCCTGTAATCCCAGCACTTTGGGAGGCTGAGGCAGGAGGATCATGAGGTCAAGAGATCAAGACCATCATGGCTAATATGATGAAACGCTGTATCTACTAAAAATACAAAACTTAGCTGGGTATGGTGGTGCATGCCTGTAGTCCCAGCTACTTGGGAAGCTGAGGCAGGAGAATTGCTTGAACCCGGGAGGGGGGAGGTTGCAGTGAGCCGAGATTGTGCCACTGCACTCCAGCCTGGCGACAGAGCGGGACTCAGTCTTAATAATAATAATAGTTAAGAGTATAATTGGATTCTTTGTAAGACAGAGCATAAATGCTTGAGGGGGATGAATATGTAATTTCCCATGATGTGATTATTCTGCATTGCATGTGATATGGTTTGGATCTGTGTTCTCATCCAAATCTCATGTTGGATTGCAATCTCCAGTGTTAGGGACGGGACCTTGTGGGAGGTGACTGGATTGTTGGGGGTGGAGTTCTCATGAATGGTTTAGTATTTTTCCCCTTGGTTCTGTATAGTGAATGAGTTCTCACAAGATCTGGTTGTTTAAAAGTGTGTGGGACCTCGATCTCTATATCTCCTGCTTTAGCCATGTGAAATGAGCCTGCTTGCCCTTCACCTTCTGCCATGACTGTTTCCTGAGGCCTCCCAGCAGCTGCTGTTTTTCGTGTACAGCCTTCAGAACAGTGAGCCAGTTAAACTTCTTTTCTTTATAAATTACCCAGTCTTAGGTATTTCTTTACAGCAATGCAAGAATGGACTAATACTAATCATAGTATCATAATATTGTATTATGGAATATGTATTTTGTATTATGATTTAAGAATAAAAACATATATATTATGGAATATATATCATGGAATATAATATCCTAATATAAATATCTTATGTATTCCATAATATATACTATGTGTCCATGAACATTAAAAATTAAAATTTTTTAAAAATTAAAAGTAAATACATAAAATTAAAATTACTAACTATAGTAACATATATTTGGGAACGGAAATATTGAGTTAAAATATTCTAAGGGCCTTGATTTTTCCATAAAAAGATAAAAGTTTTGATTAAGCCTTTGATAAGTTGTGTGAATATTGAATTTTAAAAAGTATTTGCTAAAAACGGGGTTGGCAAAGTTTTTCTGTAGAGATAGATAATAAATATTTTAGTCTTTGCAGGCCCTGTGGTCTGGATCATTACAATTCAACTCTGCTGTTGTAGCTTGAAGGCAGCCATAGACTTTATGTAAAATGGGTATGGCCGTGTTCCAGTAAATCTTCATTTGCAAAAACAGGCAGCATGCTGTATTTGCTCCGCAGGCCATAGTTTGCCAAGCCTCGCACTAAAAGAATAAAAACAGAATATAATTTCTAATTAGTAAAGGAGAAAATGAAGTAATTAAAAATACTTAGTCATCTAATTGAAAGGCAAGCAAGAAGAGAAAAAGGCTGAGAGAGATGGCTCACGCCTGTAATCCCAGCACTTTGGGAGGCCAAGGCAGGAGGATCACAAGGTCAGGAGTTTGAGACGAGCCTGGCCAATATAGTGAAACCCCATCTCTATTAAAAATACAAAAATTAGCTGGGCATGGTGGCAGGTGCCTGTAGTCCCAGCTACTTGGGAGGCTGAGGCAGGAGAATTGCTTGAACCCAGGAGGCAGATGTTGCAGTGAGCCAAGATCATACCACTGCCCTCCAGCCTGGGTGACAGAGCAAAACTCCATCTCAAAAAAAAAAAAAAAAAAAAAAAAAAAAAATTAGCTGGGTGTGGTAGCACACGCCTATAGTCCCAGCTACTCTGGAGGCTGAGAAAGGAGAATTGCTTGAACCTGGGAGGCAGAGGTTGCAGTGAGCCAAGATCACACCACTGCACTCCAAACTGGGTGACCCGAATACTTTGGTAATTACATTAAAGGTAAATGAAATACATGCCCCACTTAACAACTTTTTGTTTTAGATGTGTCTCTTGTAAACAGCATATATATGGATTTTGTTTATTTTGTACCCAGTATAAAAGCAAAAGGATATAGAAAGGTTGATAGTAAAAGAATGGGAAAATATATACTGTGCAAATACCAACCAAAAGAAAATTGCCATGACAATGGTTGTGCTAGAACCCTATTGATTTCAGCATGGATAGCATCATATTGGAGAGGCTCAAGAAGGACCTGGAGCTAGCAAACAAAATACTGGGCTTACTGGGGGAACTTACATATAGGGCAGTCCCCTGGTGGTGGGCTAGACAGGAGAACCACAACTGCTTATAAAAAGCATGCAGTTAGGCCAGGCGTGATGGCTCATGCCTGTAGTCCCAGCACTTTGGGAGGCTGAGCTGTGTGGATCATGAGGTCAGGTGTTCGAGACCAGCCTGGGCAAGATGGTGAAACCCCATCTCTACTAAAAATATTTAAAAAATTAGCTGGGTGTGGTGGCAGGCGCCTATAATCCCAGCTACTTAGGAGGTTGAGGCAGAGAATTGACTGAACCTGGGAGGCAGAGGTTGCAGTGACCTGAGATCATGCCACTGCACTCTAGCCTGGGCAACAGAGTGAGACTCTGTCTCAAAAAACAAACAAAAAACAAAACAAAAAATCAAGCATGCAGTTTATGTAGCGTTTTCAGCTTAGCACTGTCTCCCTAGCAACCTCCTCCTGGCAACTTTCATTTAACTCGAAACAAAAGGCCTCAATCCCCCTGTATGTCCCGTATGTCACAGGCCATGCCAGAGGTTCAGATTTCATTATAGATAGTTGGCCACTCCCGGATTCCTTAGCTTGGAAATCCAAACATACATTCTTCTTAGACAATAGGGTCATTCTCAGGCTATGCTTAAGCTGTTACTGTCAGATGTATCTGCCATACAGGGTCATTCATAGGGTATGCTTAAGTTTTGCTGTCAGGTCCATACAGCAATATTAATATCAGACAAAATAACTTAAAGCCAAAAGTATTACTAGAAATAAACAGCATTTTCTTTTTCTTTCTTTTTTTTTTTTTTTTTTTTGAGACGGAGTCTTGCTCTGTTGCCAGGCTGGAGTGCAGTGGTGCAATCTCAGCTCACTGCAACCTCCACCTCCTGGGTTCAAGCAATTCTTCCACCTCAGCCTCCAAGTGGCTAGGACCACAGGTGTGTGCCACCACGCCCGGCTAATTTTTGTATTTTTAGTAGAGACGGGGTTTCACCATGTTAGTCAGGATGGTCTCCATCTCTTGACCTCGTGATCCGCCCACCTCGGCCTCCCAAAATGCTGGGATTACAGGCATGAGCCACTGTACCTGGCCAAGACTTGCAAAATTGACCAAACAGACATATACAGACACTGTTTCTATCACCTGTGGATTACATCTTATTTTAAAACACACATAGAGTTTTTATAATTGGCCATAAACTGGAATAAAGCCTCAAACATTTCGAAAGATTGAAATTATTTAAAGTATGTATTTTGTACATGTAACTTGGTTAGATAACTAGAAAATCCCCATATATGTAGAAATTTTAACATGAATTTCTAAATAATCCATGGATCAAAGAAATCAGTATGGAAAGTAGAAAATAGTTGGAACTAAGTGATAACAAAAATTTACATATCACAACTTGTGGCGTGCAGCTGAAGTAGTACTTGGGAGGAAACTTATATCCTGATTTACATATAATGGGGGGAAAGGGCTGAAAATTAATGATTTAGGCATTCATCTCAAGAAGAAAGCTAGAAAAATGGCACCAAAATACATCCAAAGAAAGTAGAAATGAGGAAATAAGGCAAAGGCAGAAATTATTGAAATAGAAAACAAACATACAAAGTTGGTTCTTTGAAAGGATTAACAAAATTGACAAATCTCTAGCAAGATAGATTGTGGGAAGTAGAAAAGTTCCTTTTTAAAGTTCTTTTATTATTAAAGAGTAAATGTGCTAATAACTTTGTTAAGCACATTTATCCTATGTAAGCACATTTATCCTATGTTAAGCACCCTATCCTATGTAGCTGTTAGACATGCCATGCTTACTGACGTGTAGTACATTCTATGTCCTTGTACTTTAACCAAGATATCTGTGCTGTTCCAGCTCTCCATTGCTTTTACCTGTTTAGAAAAGTTTTAAGTTATTAGCCAATTGGGTTTTAGTTTAGATGTGAGGTCTAGCTCCAGCCAGCGGACATCAGACACAGCAGTAAGGATGACCCCAATTGCATAAGGGATAAATTTATCTGTTTTCCTTTGTTCATTGTACTCTTGTGGCAAGATGGTTAGTGAGAGTACCCTTCCTGCAGTCCAGGAAGTAAAAATCGCGTTGCTGAAAAATCCTTTGTCTCAGTGCTAATTTTTCTTTGCGGCACCGGGCATCTATTTCCAACATCTATTTCCAACATAGATCAAAGAAAAGGGGAAAAGCCTCACAAATAAACAATACCATGAAAACAAAGGAGATGTGACTGCGTTTGAATAAGTTTGCCAATACATTTGAAAATGTAGATTAGGCCGGGTGCGGTGGCTCATGCCTGTAATCCCAGCACTTTGGGAGGCCAAGGCGGGTGGATAACGAGGTCAAGAGATCGAGACCATCCTGGCCAACATGGTGAAACCCCGTCTCTACTAAAATACAAAAATTAGCTGGGCATGGTGACACGCGCCTGTAGTCCCAGCTACTTGGTAGGCTGAGGCAGGAGAATTGCTTGAACCCAGGAGGTGGAGGTTGCAGTGAGCCAAGATCGTGCCACTGCACTCCAGCCTGGCACCTGGCGACAGAGCAAGACTCTGTCTCAAAAAAAAAAAAAAAAAAAAAAAAGTAAAAAAAACGGAAAATGTAGATTAAATGGAAAAATTACTAGAAAACATACTTCCCAAAGCTGACTCAAAAAAACCTCTTACAGCTGGCTACAATGGCTTGTGCCTGTAATATTAGCTACTCAGGAGGCTGAGACAAGAGAATCACTTGAGGCCAGGCATTCAAGACCAGCTGGGGCAATATAGCGAGACCACCATTTCTAATTTTAAAGTAATTAATTTTTATTCCCCCTCATTCTTAATAGCATAATAACCTTCAAAAAAAAATGGAATATGTAGTCAAAAATCCTCACTCAGAAAGAACTCCAGGTTTGTATGGTTTTGCTGATGAGTTATACCAAAAACTGAAGGATCAAACAGTTCCAGGCTGGGCGCAGTGGCTCACACCTGTAATGCCAGCACTTTGGGAGGCCAAGGCAGGCAGATCATGAGGTCAAGAGATGGAGACCATCCTGGCCAACATGATGAAACCCTGTCTCTGCTAAAACTACAAAAATTAGCTGGGCATGGTGGCACACACTTGTAGTCCCTGTTACTTGGGAGGCTGAGGCAGGAGAATAGTTTGAACCTGGGAGGCAGAGGCTGTAGTGAGCCGAGATTGCGCCATTGTACTCCAGCCTGGGGAACAGAAGAAGACCCTGTCTCAAAAAAAAAAAAAAAAAAAGAGTTCCAATCTTACACAAATTCTTTCAGAGCATTTAAAACAAGAGGAAACATTCTCTAACTCCTGAACCCAGCATAACTTTGATACCAAAAACCTGACAAGGACAGAACAAGAGAGGAAAATTTCAGGCTGGCCTTGATCATAAAAATAGATGGGGGGGCATGGTGGTTCACGCCTGCAATCCCAGCATTTTGAGAGACCAAGGCGGGTGGATCGCTAGAGTCCAGGAGTTCAAGACCAGCCTGGGTAACATGGCGAAATCCCATCTCTACAAAAAATACAAAAAATAGCCAGGGATGGTGGCATGAGCCTGTGGTCCTAGCTACTTTAGAGGCTAAGGTGGGAGGATTGCTTGAGCCCAGAAGGTAGAATTGTGATCATGCCACTGCACTCCAGCCTGGGGGAACAGAACAAGACCATGTCTCAAAAAAAAAAAAAAAAAATTGCAAAGATTCTAAACAAAATATTAGCAGTTGGAATCCAATAATTTATTTAAAGTCTAAATGGCCAATTAACTTATGAAAGTGTGTTTTATCTTTAGTAATCAGAGAAATGAAAGTTAAAACCACAATGAAATACCACTACCACACACACCACATTTGGCTTAAATTAAACAGCTTGACAATACCATGTGTTGACAGGAAAATAGAGCAAGAAGAAGTACCATTCACCACTGGCAGAAGTACAAATGGACATACCCACTTTGGAAAGCAGCTTGGCACTGTCCACTAAAGTTTGTTACACATACCCTATAACTTAGCAATTCCATTGCTAGGTATAAACCCTAGAGCAGGGTTTCTCAAAGTATGGTCCCTGCACCAACAGCATCAGCATCACCTGGGAACTTAGAAATGCCAAATCCTTGGGCTCCACCGAGACCTACTCAAGCAGCAACTATAGGTGTAGGGCCCAGCAATCTGGGTTATAATAGACCCTCCACGTTACTGTAATGCATTCTAAAGTTTGAGAACTGCCATGGAGAATTAGAAACTTGTATTTATCAAGATAAATGGACAAGGATGTTTTTGATGGCATTGTTTATAATAAGCTAACACTGAAAACAAGCCAAATTTCCATCAATACCATAATGGATAAATATGTTATAGAATAGTTATATAATACAATGAAATGTTAAAAAATAATGAGTCACAGCTATACAAAATATCATGGCTATCTCAAACATAATGGTGAGTAAATATTGAAGATACAAAGAATACATTTTTATATCCATATAGAGAAAAGTTCTTGTCAAACTATATATACATATATATATATAAAATATATTTACATATAATGTTTTAAGAACCCCAAACTGTATCTTCAGTTCCAATCTTTTCCTTCCCTCTCTCCCTCCCTCCCTTCTTTTCTTCCTTCCTTCCTTTCTTCCTTTCTCTCTCTCTCTTTCTTTTTTTTTGAGACAGAGTTTTGCTCTTATTCTCCAGGTGGGAGTGCAATGGCATGATCTCGGCTCACCACAACCTCCGCCTCCTGGGTTCAAGTGATTCTCCTGCCTCAGCCTTCCAGGTAGCTGGGATTACAGGCATGTGCCACCATGCCCTGCTAATTTTGTATTTTTAGTAGAGATGGGGTTTCTACTCTGGTCTTGAACCTCTGACCTCAGGTGAGCCGCCCATCTTGGCCTCCCAAAGTGTTAGGATTACAGGTGTGAGCCACTGCACCTGGTCCAGTTCTAATCTTTTCTTAGAACTCCAGGCTGGCATATAACTAGTACCTACCACATAATGTGTGTTCAGCTCATGTAACATATCTTATTCTTTATAATTATAATCTCTATAGTGACTACAGAGTATTTCATAATATGGGTATACCACATTTATTTAACTACTTTCTTCTTGAAGGGCTTTTCTAAAACACTGTTTAGGCTGCCCCTGTAGGCTGAAAATTCTATGAGGTGAGAGACCTTGTCTGTCCTCTAAGACAGTACCTGCTGTTCAATAGTTCATTGAGTTGCTTTTCCAGATTAACTTTCCTGTACGAAAAAGAATGCCGGCTGGGCATGGTGGCTCACGCCTGTAATACCAGCACTTTGGGAGGCTGAGGTGGGTGGATCATGAGGTCAAGAGATCAAGACCATCCTGGCCAAGATGGTGAAAGCCTGTCTCTACTAAAAACACAAAAATTAGCTGGGTGTGGTGGGACGTGCCTGTAGTTCCAGCTACTACTTGGGAAGCTGAGGCAGGAGAATTGCTTGAAGCCAGGAGGTGGAGGTTGCAGTGAACTGAGATCATGCCACTGCACTCCAGCCTGGTGGAAAAGTGAGACTCTGTCTCAAAAAAAAAAAAAGGAGAATACTTGGCCTGTTTTATTAATCTTTGTTATAGCATGAATTGATTCCTTGTACACTTTTTGTTTATAGTGAATTAGTCCTGGAGAATCCAGTCACGTCTGATGACCTGACAGAATAAATGTTCCAGACTTGGAAAATGAGACTGTAGATTCTGGGGCAGAGTGATCCTCTAAGGTCATTTAATTTCCCTCTCTGACATCTCTTTTCCGTCCCAGTGCAATAGCAGCCAGGAAATGTGTCAAGCCTTAGATTTAGGAAACCGTATGTCTAAATTGTTCCGAGAGTACCTACTTAAAATATCCTAGCTTTCTTTAATTTACTTGATCTTGTATTCTAGTTTGTGGTTTGGGACATTTAACCCCATACCTGGACTTCTAGGGAGTGACTGGCTCTAGAGAAAATGCTTGTAGGGCTCCACAGGCCACTTGGAAGGCCTGCTTCTTTGAAACCTTGCCTCTGTACTCCCTACTTAATGACAAGCTGTCTAGCCCAATCCTAGAAGAGTCATAAAGGAGTTCTTCCGTGAGTTTGGCTGTCAGAGCAGAGCCTATGGACAGCTGCAGGAAGGGGCAGCAGATGCTACTTTGGGTGTGGCTCAGAGAAGAGACCGAAGCAGCATGCACACTGACGGCATGCTGTCAGATTTACCTTGCAAAGCCCATTGTGATGTCACATGAAGTCACAGCCTGGAGGCAGAAAACTCTTCGGCTGAGAAGAGCATCTGGTTGAAAAATGGCACCAATTTGGGGGATGGACATCCCACTGCCATCATGTATCAGCCTTTTATTATTATTTGTTTTTTTTATTCTGGGGCTTTGGATGCTGTTTCTGGGAATCAGAGCTGGAAGCAGGTGCCAGCCAAGATAAACTCAGAGGTATGTGATGTAGCCCTCCCTTGAAACTCACTGGTCCCTGCTCCTGAGGCCATAGAAACTCCTATACTTTGGGTCAGGGGGAGGAACTGGATGCAGGGAGAGGGGGAGCTGAGACAGTGCCCATGGATGTCTTCCTATAGGTCACTATAAATCATTTTTCCTCCAATTCATTTCAACAGACCTTGAGCACCTATTATATATGGCAGTGTAGTAGACATTGAGGAAGAATAAAAGGCTATCCCCATTTTCTAGGAGCTCCAGGTGAAGTGGGTGAGACAGACACATAACTTCAAGGAAAGAGAATGTGTTAAGAGTTAAAGAGAATGTGTTAAGAGTTAATAGATGTATAAATGTTGCAAAAGACATGGGAGGTAGACAGCATTTTGAACTAGGGGCTCTATAAACTGCCATCAGGGAGAGCTCAGGTTTGAGTGTGCTTCAGAGGAAGAGTGGGATTTGGAAGGTGGTTGGGGTGAATAGAGGAGGGCGGTGGAAGCCTTTAAAAAAGAGGGCATACATTGGAAAAAAGGCATGGGAAAGGGAAGAGTATTGGATGTGTTTGAGGAGAGATGTCACTAACCTGGATGGAGCATAGAACTGTAGGGACTCAGAGAAAAGGTTGAAAAGTTGACAGAGGTCACATTGTAGAGTTTTGAACGCCAGGCTGAATACTTTGTATAAATACAACTCTGCAATTTGAAAGACATCAAAGATTTTAAAGCCAGGTAAAAATGTGCTTAGATCTGTGCTTTAGAGCAATGCTTCTCAAACTTTGACATGCATATGTATCACCTGGGGGGTCTTGTTAAAGAGCAGATTCTGATGTAGTAAGTCTGGGGTAGGGATTGAGTTTCTACAGTTCTAACAATCTCCCAGGTGATGCTGCTGCCCTTGGACTGGGACCACACATTAAGAGTGAGGCTTTAAATACCTCCAGGAAGCTTTTATTATAGTTCTCTGGCATAGCTAGGCCATTTTAATGGTTTAGTGGGAAGAAGGGAGGAAATAAAAGAATAAGAGCAGTACAGTGAAAAAGAGAACACATCCAGGCGGGGGGCTCACGCCTGTAATCCCAGCACTTTGGGAGGTAGAGGCGGGTGGATCACTTGAGGTCAGGAGTTCAAGACCAGCCTGGCCAACATGGTGAAACCCTGTCTCTACTAAAAATACTAAATTAGTCGGGCTTGGTGGCATGCACCTGTAGTCCCAGCTCTGGGGAGGCTGAGGCACGAGAATCACTTGAACCCGGGAGGCGGAGTTTGCAGTGAGCCGAGATCACGCCACCATACTCCAGCCTGGGTGAAAGGGAAACTTCATCTCAAAAAGAAAAAAGAGAACATAAATTAATTCCCCAAATATTTATCCCCCACCCCCTCACCCCATTTGCACTCCTCTGTGCACTATTGATACAGCAGTAAGTGGAAGAGACGGAAGTATCTGCTGTCAGGGACGTGAAAGTAGAGGCGGTCTTGGGGTGAACGTCTACATGTGGAAAGTGATGCAAGACTCCCTTGTAAAGGAGGGAGAAGGGACTGAGTCTATTTTTCCTCATGCAAAGAGTCAGTCATAAACATTATCAGCATTTTCTATGAGGACTACATTCATCACGGCATTTCCAGTGCCTAGTATACTGCCTGGCATATTAGTAAGTGCTCCGTAGTTGTTTGTGAAATGAATAAATGACTTCTCAATTTTAACCCTGAATGACTCACAAGATGATAGTGTTTTAAACAACATAGGCAACATCAGACAGGAAAAGTTGTGAATGTGGTGGAAGGCAGAAAATCAACTATTGTATTGGAAGTGCTTGTAGAATTTATGTGGAGATATTCATCAAGCATCTCAAATTAATGGCCGAGACCTGTGATGTTCAATATTGTATCCACTAGTCATATATGACCATTTAAATTTTTTATTTTTGAGACAGGGTCTCACTCTGTCACCCAGGATGGAGTACGACTCACGGCTCACTGCAACCTCAAACTCCCAAGTTCAAGTGATTCTCCCATCTCAGCTTCCCGATTAGCTGAGACTATAGGCCCGTGCCATCATGCCTGGCTAATTTTTGTATTTTTTTGGTAGAGACAGAGTATTTGCCATGGTGCCCAGGCTGGTCTCAAACTCCTGAGCTCAAACAATCCACATGCCTCGGCCTCCCAAAGTGCTGGGACTACTGGCATGAGTCACCACACCTGGCCGTAAATTAATTAAAATTAAATAAAATTTAAAATTCAGTTTCTGGCTGGGCGTAGTGGCTCATCCCTGCAATCCCAGCACTTTGGGAGGCTGAGATGGGCGGATCACCTGAGGTCAGGTGTTCAAGACCACCCTGTCTCTACTGAAAATACAAAAATTAGCTGGGTATGGTGGCACATAACTGTAGTCCTAGCTACTCGGGAGGCTGAGGCAGGAGAATGACTTGAACCTGGGAGGTGGAGGCTGCAGTGAGCCAGGATGGTGCCACTGCACTGCACTCCAGCCTGGATGACAGAGCAAGACACTGTCACAAACAAACAAAGACAGCACACACAGAACCCCCAGAGCTAATCGTGTCACTCTGCTAAAAGTAACTAAGCACCCAAATTTCTCTGTACCCTATTGTCTGCAGCAGCATTTTCAAACCTTTTTTGACTCTCAAACTTCTTTCACGCTCATAATTTGGTCAGCCTCCTTAGCAACTTCAGTATTTTGTTCATTGTTCATAGCATATAAGCTATTTTAGATAAATTTTATTTTAAAACAATAACTTTTTATAATTGGAAAGTTATTTTAATGTCATCTTAAAGAGTAAAAGACAAATGTCTACTTTTTCTTCTGTAACAAGTGATGCATGACATTTAATTGACTTTAAGTATATTAGGTATGACAATTTTCACAACAGTTGGGCATGAGAAATGGCAAGAGTTTTGTTTTTGTTTTTTATCTATATCAAACATACTCTGGCTTAAGCCTCCCTTTACCTAGGTTGGCAAAAAAAAAAAAAAAAGTCCAACCTTTGTGTTGTGTAAGAATTCCAGCGTTTCTGCAGTTTATCCAGAGTAGAAGTGAGTCAGGCCCTTAAGCCACAGGGATAGCTCTTGCTTTTCTTCTTAGCCGTCTGAAGGTAAAAACTGTGTCTCAACTCCTCTCTGCCAAGTTCGGTCTCCAGGGTCTTTGCTAAGGTCCCTAAACTGCTGCATCTGGGCTCTTAACACCAGAAGGGCTCCGGGACGCCCTACCCAGGGTCCCCCTACCCAGGGTCCTCCTACCGAGTACACCTGAGGCTTCAGGACTGTTGGCATTTCAGGGAGCCAGCTTCCTTCCTGTCTCAACCCTCTGGGCACTTCAGCTTAAAATTTTCGCAGATCTAGACTTATTTGAGGGTTGGTTTTTTGGTTCTTGACCATTTTTTCAGCCCTGAGAAACTAACTCTCTGCTGTGCCTTAGGAGTTCCAAGACCCTATGAACAAAGGCCTGGTTACCTTCTTTGGTACAGGGAAGCATGAATCTACTTTCTTTGTCAGAAAGATGCAGCAATAAAAATATAGTATAAATTACTCAGGAGGTCACTCTGCCTCATAAAACAACGAATACAATTTCTTACTACATATTTATGTAATAAAAAACTTTTTTGTTAACCAACACATTTTTATTAAGGTACAATTGAATACCTTAAAATGCATAGATCTTAAGTGTATAGGCTGATGAGTTTTGATAAATTTGTATACCCATGTAACTAAAACCCTGATCAAGATATGGCTTAGCCATAGCCCTGAATGGAAACGACCCTTCATGTTGTTTTCTAGTCTGCCCTCCTCTCTGCCCAGACACAACCTCTATTCTGATTTCTATCGTCATGGATTAGTTTTGCCTATTCTTTTTTTTCTGAAGAAGTTAAAAGTTAAATTTAAAAATATCTTACAACAAATAAAAGTGTAAAAAACAACATACCAAAACTCATGGAATGCAACAAAAACAGTTAAAAAGGAAATTTATAACAGTAATGTTCTATGCTTTGAATATTTTGTCCTTTCAAAACTCACACCTAAATGTTATCCCCAGTGTGGCAGCATTGTGAGGGATTCTTTTTTTTCTTTTATTATTATTGTACTTTAAATTTTGAGATACACGTGCAGAACGTGCAGGTTTGTTACATAGGTATACACGTGCCATGGCAGTTTGCTGCACCCATCAACCCGCCATTTACATTAGGTATTTCTCCTAATGCTGTCCCTCCCCTAGCCCTTCCACCCCCAGACAGGCCCCAGTGTGTGATGTTCCCCTCTCTGTGTCCATGTGTTCTCATTGTTCAGCTCCCACTTAAGAGTGAGAACATGCGGTGTTTGGCTTTCTGTTCTTGTGTTAGTTTGTTGAGAATGATGGTTTCCAGCTTTATCCATGTCCCTACAAAGGACATGAACTCATCCTTTTTTATGACGGCATTGTATTCCATGGTGTATATGTGCCACATTCTCTTTATCCAGTCTATCATTGATGGGCATTTGAGTTGGTTAGAAGTCTTTGCTATTGTGAATGGTGCTGCAGTAAACATACATGTGCATGTGTCTTTATAGTAAAATGATGTATAATCCTTTGGGTGTATACCCAGTAATGGGATTGCTGGGTCAAATGGTATTTCTGGTTCTAGATCCTTGAGGAATCGCCACACTGTCTTCCACAATGGTTGAACTAATTTACACTCCCACCAACTGTGTAAAAGCTTTCCTGTTTCTCCACATCCTCTCTAGCATCTGTTGTTTCCTGACTTTTTAATGATCACCATTGTAACTGGCATGAGATGGTATCTCATTGTGGTTTTGATTTGCATTTCTCTAATGACCAGTGATGATGAGCTTTTTTTCATGTGTTTGTTGGCTGCTAGTTCTACCTATTCTTGAACCTTGCCAAAAATAGAATCATACAGTGTATGTTCTTGTGTGTCTGACTTCTTTTGCTAAACATAATGTGTTTGAGATTCACACATGTTGTTGACAATTTTTTTTTTTCTGAGACAGAGTCTCGCTCTGTCACGCGGGCTGGAGTGCAATGGTGCAATCTTGGCTCACTGCAGCTTCCACCTCCCAGATTCAAGCAAGTCTCCTGGCTCAGCCTACCAAGTGGCTGGGATTACAGGGCTCACCACCATGCCCAGCTAATTTTTATATTTTTAGTAGAGATGAGGTTCCACCATGTTAGCCACGCTGGTCTTGAACTCTTGACCTCAGGTGATCCACCCCACCTCGGCCTCCCAAAATGCTGAGATTACAGATGTGAGCCACTGTGCCCAGCCCGTCTTTTTCATTTTAGTCACTCTGGTGAGTCTGCGTGGTATTGCACTGTGGTTTTAATGTGCATTTCCCTGAAGACTAATAATAGTGTGCAACTTCTCATGTTTGTTGGCCATTTAGAAATTCTCTTTTGTGAACTGCCCGTTCATCTTTTGCACATTTTTAATGATTGAGTTGTCAGTGTTTCTTTTACTTAACTGATTTGTAGGAATTCTTTGAATACTATGGACATGAGTCCTTTGCCAGATACAGGTATTTAAATTCTACCACTCTGTGACTCACTTTTTTATTTACAGTGGTGTCTTAATGACCAACAGTTCTAAATTTTAATGAAATCCAATTTATGAAGTTTTGTTATTAAGATTAGTGTTCTCCTCCTTACCCCCACCCCCACCCCCACTGCAAGAAATCTTTGCTTACCACTAGGCCATGAAGATACCCATCTATATTTCTTCTAGAAGCCTTATTTTTTTCTCTTTCACGTTTAGATCTATGATCCATCTCAAATTATTTTTGCGTATGGTGTGGGGTAGGGGTCAACACTCCCCTCCTCCCTATGTAGATATCTAATTCTTCCAGTAGGGCAGGAACTAGGGTAAAAATGAGTGAGGTACTTACCTTGAACACAAAATGTAAGGAGCACTAAAACTTAATAATCAAGATATTTAATGAAACATTCTTGGCCGGGCACAGTGGCTCACGCCTGTAATCCCAGCACTTTGGGAGGCAGATCATGAGGTTAGGAGATTGAGACTATCCTTAGCAACATGGTGAAACCCTGTCTCTACTAAAAATACAAAAGTTAGCCGGGAGTGGTGGCACGTGCCTGTAATTCCAGCTACTCAGGAGGCTGAGGCAGGAGAATCGCTCTAACCTGGAAATCAGAGGTTGCAGTGAGCCGTGATTGCACCACTGCACTCCAGCCTGGCAACAGAGTGAGACTCCATCTCAAAAAAAAAAAAAATTAGTTAAACACAATACCATTATCGTGCCAAAAACTTAACAGTAATTTTGTAATACCATCAAATGCCCTTCAGTGTTCAAATTCCAATTATCATCTGGGTGCGGTGGCTCACAACTGTAATCCCAGCACTTTGGGAGACCGAGGCAGAAGAATTGCTTGAGCTCAGGAGTTGGAGAAGAGCCTGGGCAACATGGTGAAACCCTGTCTCTACTAACAATATATAAATTAGTTGGGTGTGGTGGTGTGTGCCTGTGGTCCCAGCTACTCGGGAGGCTGAGGTGGGAGGATCACTTGAGACTGGAGGGAAAAGGTTGCAGTCAAGACTGCTCCCCCAGCACACCAGCTTGGGTGATGGAGCCAGATCTTGTTTAAAAAAGAAAAAATTTCTAATTGACTCCTAAGTGATATAAATTATTATTTACAGTCTGTTTGATTAAAGATCACAGATTGAAATGGATATGTGTATCTCTTAACTGTCTTCTAATCTGTAAGTTGTCCATTTTCATTCCTTTCTTTTATTTTATCCAATTATGTGTTGAAGAAATGGGGTCAGGTGTGGTGCCTCACACCTGTAATCCTGGCACTTTTGGAGGCCGAGGTGGGTGAATCACATGTGGTCAGGAGTTTGAGACAAGCCTGGCCAACATGATGAAACCCTGTCTCTACTAAAAATACAAAAAATTAGCCAGGCATGGTGGTATGTGCCTGTAATCCCAGCTACTTGGGAGGCTGAGCCAGGAGAATCGCTTGAACCCGGGAGGCAGTGGTTGCAGTGAGCTGAGATGGCTCCACTGCACTCCATCCTGGGCAATGGAGCAAGACTCCATCTCAAAAAATAAAAAATAAATAAATTTGTTTTGTAGAGTTAGGGTCTCACTATATTGCCCTGACTGGTCTTGAATTTCTGGCCTCAAGCAATCCTCCCACCTTGGTCTCACAAAGTGCTAGGATTACAGGCATGAGCCACCATACCCAGCCTAAATGTCATTTTCTAAATGATCCTGATACTTGAAAACACAATAGATTTTTCTATATTGACTTTCTACCTAGACACTTTGCTAAATTTGCTTATCAATTCTAATTATCTATCTGTAGATGTTTTTGAATATTCTACACAATTATATTGTCTGCAAATAATAATTTTATTTCTTCCTTTCTGATTCTTATACCTTTTCTTTTTCTTGTTTTATTTCACTGATTAGGACTACCTGTACAATGTTCAATGGAGATGGTATAGTGGGGATTCTTATTTTCTTTTATGTAGAGGAAAGTTTTCAAGAATTTACCATTTATGTGTAATGTTTGCTATATGGTTTTTGCAAATACTCTATCAAACTAAGGAAGTTCCTTTTTATTTCCAGTCTGCAAATAGTTTTAGTATGAATGGGTGTTAATTTTTTTTTTTTTTTTTTTTTGAGAAAGAATCTCACTCTGGTCCCGGGGCTGGAGTGCAGTGGTGCGATCTTGGCTCACTGCAACCTCTGCCTCCTGAGTTCAAGTGATTCTTGTGCCTCATCCTCCTGAGTATCTGGGATTTCAGGCAAGCATCACCACACCTGACTAATTTTTTTATTTTCAGTAGAGATGAGCTTTCACCATTTTGGCTAGGCTGGCCTCAAACTCCTGACCTCAGGCAATCTGCCCTCCTTGACATCCCAAAGTGCTGAGATTACAAGTGTGAGCCACTGTGCCTGACCAGGTGATATATTTCATCAAGTGATTTTCATGTCTCTATGTGAGATGGTTATATGGTTTTCTTGTTTATTCTATCCATGTGCTGAATGACACTGAGTTTTGAAAATAAAACAACTGTGAATTCTTGGAATAAATATAACATGTTCATGATGATGTTCATGATGCTTTTCTTTTCTTTTCCTTTTTTTTTTTTTTTTTTTTTGAGGTGAAGTCTCACTCTGTCACCCAGGCTGGAGTGCAGTGGTACAATCTTGGCTCACTCCAACCTCCACCTCCTGGGTTCAAGTGATTCTCCTGACTCAGCTTTCCTAGTAGCTGGGACTACAGGTGCCTGCCACCACACTCGGCTAATTTTTTATATTATTAATAGAGATGGGGTTTCATCATATTGGATAGGCTGATCTTGAACTCCTGACCTCAAGTGATCCACCTGCCTTGGTCTCCCAGAGTGCTGGGATTACAGGCCTGAGCCACTGCGCCAGGCAGATGCTTTTCATATATTACTGGATTCAATTTGCTAATATTTTGTTTAGGACTTTTGTATCTATGTCCATGAAAGAGATTGGCTTATAATTTTTCTTTCCAATATTGTCCTTATTAGATTTTCGAATCAAGGTCATTCCTGCCTCCTAACATAGAAGGAGAAGTAATTCCTCTTTTTCACCTCATTGGAATGAGAGACACCCCTAACCCAAAATTCTAAAGGTTTTTGATGTTTTATGCCAGGAACCTGGGACAAAACCAGATTATTCTTTATTATAACAAACACATATTATGAGAGAAGAGAGAGAGAGATATTAAGAAATAGACTCACAAAATTGTCAGGGCTTAACAAATCAGAAATCCTTAGGGCATACCGGAAACTCAGATAAGAGTTGATGTTGCAGTCTTGAGTCCAAAATCAGTGTAGGCCAGGCTAGAAACTCAGACAAAGATTTCCCATTGCAGTCTTGAAGCAGAATTCCTTCCTCTTCAGGAAACCTCAGTCACTGCTCTTAAGGCCTTCAACTGATTGGATGATGCCCACCCACATTAAGGATGTTAATCTGCTTTAAGGTGTACTAATTCTAAATATTAAGCACATCTGAAAACTACTTTCACAACAACACCTAGACTAGTTATTGAACAAACAACTGGGCACATAGCTCAGCCAAGTTGACATGAAATTAACCATCACAATCCTATGTTTTCTCCTGAGAGTTTTATAGTTTTACAGCTCTTATATTTAGGTCTTAGCATCATTTTGAATTAATTTTTGTAGATGGTGTGAATTAAGAGTCCAACTTCATTCTTTCGCATGTGGCTCTCTAGTTGTCCAAGCACCATTTGTTGAAGAGACTATTCTTTTTCCTATTGCATGGTCTTGTTACCCTTATAGAAAATCAATTGATTTGTAGATATAAGGATTTATTTCTAGATTCAATTTGATTTCATAGATCTATATGTTTATCCTTATGCCACTACCACACTGTTTTGATTACTACAGCTTTGTAAGTTTTAAAATTAGGAAGCATGAGTCCTCCAACTTTGTTCTTTTTCCAAGATCATCTTGACTATTCAGGGACCCTTGTAATTCCATATGAGTTTTATGACCAGCTTTTTCATTTCTGTCAAAAAGGCTATTGAGATTTTGATAGGGATTATTCTGACTCTGTAGATTGCTTTGGGAATATCGCCATTTTAACAATATTAAATATTCCAATCCATGAACAAGGGAAGTCTTTCCATTTATTTAGGTCTTCTTTTGTTTTTCAACAATGCTTTGTACTTTTCAGTGTACAATCTTGCACCTCCTTGATTAAATTTAATCCTGAGTATATTATTCTTTTGGATGCTAAAAATGGAGTTGCTTTTATTAGCTCTAATAGGTTTCTTCTAGATATTCTGTATGTAAGATACATCTTCTATGAACAGTTTTACTTATTCCTTTCTAATTTGGATGGCTTTTCTTTTTCTTGCCTAATTGCTCTGGTTAGAACTTCTGTGCAATTTTAAACAGATGAGGCTTCACTGGGGCAGTGGTCCTGACTTCTCAGACCCACTGGGGTGAAGGACCTACTCTAGTGTCTCTACTGGGCAGGAGTTCCACCCCCACGGCTTTGCCAGGCCCACACAGCTTTGGGTAGAGGTTGTCTAACCTGTTGAAAGTGAGGCAGTGGTCTCCCCTTTTCCAAACTGAGGTGGGGCAGCCCTGATGATGTCTGAATCGCCTTCCAGGTTACTCTTCCCTTGTCTCAAAGAATAGTGTATGTTTGTGGCTGAAGAACTCTATGGTCCTGAACTGTAAAATTCCAGAAGACCAACAGCCTTCCCTCATTCCCTCCCATCTCCTGCTTCTTCAGTTCAACCTGGCAGTTTTCCTGCTGTGGTGACTAAGTCCATGTTTCACACATATACTGATCCCCTTATCAAAGGGTCACTTGGCCACATCTTTAGTGTTCTCTTTGAATACACTTTCTCATTTTTTTTTTTTTTGCAATACGAATAGGCTGAGAATTTTTCAAATCCTTAAGTTCTAGTTCTTTTTTGCTCAGTAATTCCATCTTCAAGTCAATTCTCTCTTCTCACATTTTACTATAAACAGGAGAACCAAGGCACTTCTTCAAAACTTTACTTAGGAATCTCATCAGCTAAATATCCAATTTTATGACTCACAAGTTCTACTTTCCATAGAACACTAGAACATGAACATAATTCAGCTAAGTTCTTCACTACTTTACAAGGATCACTATTTCTGTTTCCCATAATATGTTCCTTATTTCTCTCTAAGACCTTGTCAGAATGGCCTTTATTGTGCATATTTCTGCCAACATTCTGTTTGTGATTACTTAGATATTCTCAAAAAGATGGATGTTTCTCTACAATTCTCCTCTTTTCTTCCTGAGCCCTCAGCAGCATCACCCTTAACAAGTTCATTTATGGCAATGTAGGCTTTTTCTAGCATGCATCTCAAAACGCTTCCACCCTCTACTCATTACGCATTTTTTGGTGTATGTTGCAGCAGCACCCTCACTTCTTGGTACCAATTTCTATCTTAGTCCATTGAGGTTTCTATAATAAAATATCATAAACTGGGTGGCTTATAAACAACAGAAACTTCTTTCTCACAGCTCTGGAGGCTGGGGAAGTCCAAGATTGGGGGTGCCAGCATGGTCAGGTTCTGGTGAGGTACTTCTTCTGGGTTGCAGACTGCCAACTTCTCACTGTTTTTACACGGTGGAAAGAGTGAGAGCTATCTCTGGAGTTTTTTTTTTTTTTTTTTTTTTGAGACAGTCTCACTTTGTTACCCATGCTGGAGCACAGTGACATGATCTCAGCTCACTGTAACTGCCTCCTCCTGGGTTCAAGCAATTCTTGTGCCTCAGCCACTTGAATAGCTGGGATTACAGGCATGTCCCACCACACCTGGCTAATTTTTGTATTTTTAGTAGAGACAGGGTTTTGCCATATTGGCCAGGCTGGTCTCAAACTCCTGGCCTTAAGTGATCCACCCGCCTCAGCTTCCCAAAGTTCTGGGATTGCAGGTGTGAGCCACCGTGCTCAGTCCTCTGGAGAATTTTTTGTAAGGACACTAATTCCATTCAAGAGGGCAACCGCTTATGACCTAATCACTTCCCAAAGGCCCTATCTACTAATACATTTCATTGAGGGTGAGGATTTAAACAAATGAATTTTTGGGGGACATAAACATTGGGTCCATTGCAATGTCCTTTATCATGCTAAGGAAGTCTCCTTCTATTCCTATTTGGTTATGTTTTTTATCATAAATCACTGTTGGATTATGTCAAATGCTTTTTTTCTACGTCAATTTATATGATCCTGTGATTTTTCTTCTTCTTTATATTATTAATGTGGTATATTACAGTGGTTTACCTTCTTATGTTGAAAAACCTTTGCATTCTTGGGAAAAATCCTGTTTTCACTACTTTTATTCAACATTGTTTTGAAACTTCTAGGCAGACCAATTAGGTATACTATGAATAGTTTGCTTTTCTTTGATTGAAAATTTCTCTATTTCGCCTTATATTTTGAAGGGTAGTTTCACTAAGTATAAAAGTCTAAGAGCCATGTGCTATGGTTCATGCCTGTAATCCCAGCACTTCAAGAAGCCAAGACAGAGGGATCACTTGAGGCCAGCAGTTTGAGATCAGCTTAGGAAACATACTAAGATCCTATCTCTCCAAAAACAAACAAACAAAAAAGGCTGGGTGGGGGTGGGTATGCACCTGTAGTCCTCGCTACTCAGGAGCCTGAGACAGGATGATTGCTTGAGCCCAAGAGTTTGAGGTTACACTGAGCTATGATTGTGCCACTGCACTGCAACTTGGGCAACAGAGAGAGGACCTGGTCTCTAAAAGGAAAAAAAAATCTAGGTAGGCAGTTATTTTATTTTAGCACATTAAAGGATGTTATTCTATTGTTTTCTGGCTTCCAATATTCCTAAAAATATAAACTATTCATCTTATTCTTCCTTTGAAATAATGTGTCCTTCAATTTTGCCTGTTAAGATTCATTGTGTTGGTGTTCAGCATTCTGTAATGTACTTAAGTTTGGGGTTTTCTTTGTCTTCATGCTGCTTCATAACACTTCTTGCATCTAAGGCTTTCTCAGTTTCGGAAAGCTCTTAGCTATTCCCTTAAAAATAGACTACATTTTAAAGCCGTTATTGAGCAGAAAGTACAGAGAGTTACCATATACTCCCTGACTTTTAACTTTCAAATATTGTTTCTGCTTGCCTTTCTGTCTGGGACTTCTATTCTGTCTCCTTTTCCTTCTGGGACTCCTATTACTGTGTCCCATATGTCTATTGGCTCTTATATCTATTTTCTTTCCATGCTTCATTATGGATATTTTCTTCAGACATTTTTTCAGTTGTGTCTAATCTGTACCCCTTTCTGAGTTCTTTATTTCTTCTGTTCTACAATTTCCATTAGATTTTTTCTTTTTTTTTTTTTTTTTTAGTTTTTAGTTTTTTCTTGGCCAAAACAATCCATCTTGTCATCTAATTTCTTGTATATTTAAAGCACATATATTTTAAAAACCATGTTTCATTACTCCAATATCTGGATTGCCTTTGAATTTGTTTTTTTTATCCCCCAGGTTCTATTTCTTAGTCTTCAGTCATTCAGTCTTGTCTTCTGAGTAAGCATGGCAATGTTTGATCTAATACCGGAGAGTTTATATATAAATTTGGAGAGAAAAATTCAAGGTTCTGGATAGAGGTTACTTTCCTCCAGAGAGTAGAGCTATTTTAGCTCTGGCAGTCATTTAGATTAGGGATCATCTCAATCCAATAAAGAATTGAATTTATCAGAGGCTGAGCTTCCATTTTTGAGCCTGGTTTATTTCAGGTTT